>RCUC01150839.1:0-42338 GCA_003697995.1 Taxidea taxus jeffersonii
AAAATCTTAAAAGTAAGTAGAAGAAGAAGTTAACTTGAAGTAAAACTTTACAGTTGGGGCATCTGTGATCAAAGTGGTTGGTTCCAGAACTCTGTTCTACAGTTGTGGGCACTCAAGGGCTGGTGTTGAGCAGAGGTTCCAGGAACCTGGGATGGGTGCTCCAAAAGGCAAGGCTGACTTGTAGGTGTCAGAGCATGGAGTTCTCCTTTGGAGCAGGGAGATCTGAATGAAAGCATTCATGTACTCTCTGATTTGCTCATTCACTTATTCATTCATCAATGAGCTGGAGATGAAGCAGTAAACCAAAAGATCTTGGAATACTTTAATACCACATTGAGCACACTTCTCAAATCTCAGTGATCATAGTCCAGAGTTTTCATTTAACACATTTTTAAAATATAGAAGTTTTTCTTATGCTCTCTAGTTAATGAAATTTTCTGACATGGTTAATTGACTTTTGTGTTTGCACCTCTTTATCTTCCACACCTTCATTCTACATGTACTTTTCTTGATGAAAATCTGCACCTTTACTAATTCTTTCAGTTTCTGTGGCTAGCAAATTTGTTTAGTTTTTGTGTATCTGAAAATATCTTTATTTTGTCCTCATTCTTGAATAATAGTTTGCGTATAAAATCTGAGGTTGATACTTATTTTCCCTTGACACTTTGAAGCTATGATTGCAAAATCTTCTGGGATTTACCATTGGAAATATGTAGTGACAATGGTTGTACAGCACTGTGAGTATACTTAATGCTGCTGAATTGTGTTACTTGCTTGGCATTTGGTTGTGGAGAAGGGAGTACAGGGGACAAAGGGATTTTGGCATAGCCCACAGCTGAACACCTATACGAGTGGCAGGAGGAATTATTGTCGCAAAGGCAGGAGATGTGCTGAGGTCTTTATTACTCTCCCTGAGGAAGAAATCATGGGAGTACATTGAAATCCAATCACAACTTTTTTATTTTAAGGCTGTAACTATTCTCTTAATTAACATGTAAGCTTTGCCTCAGCTTTTATGACCTGGGCTAGCACTCTTCCTATGAAATGGTATGGCTGTTTTTATTCTTTAAAGATTTTATTTATTTATTTGTCAGAGAGAGTGAGCACAGGCAGACAGAGTGGCAGGCAGAGGCAGAGGGAGGAGCAGGCTCCCTGCTGAGCAAGGAGCCTGATGTGGGACTCGATCCCAGGACGCTGGGATCATGACCTGAGCCGAAGGCAGCTGCTTAACCAACTGAGCCACCCAGGCGCCCCGAAAAGGAATATTTCTTACATGATGGTATAAGAAATCAGATCTCGGGCCCTAGAGATCTCTTGTGATAAAGATATCAAAAGAGTTCAAATATAAGGACAGAAATGGGAATTAAAGAAAAGAAGAATACTCATACTTCACCTATTTGTAATTTTGCTTATATTCACAAGATATTTTTCTCTATGTTAGTGTGTTAAGGAATGTAGATGCAAGAGGGGTTCCTGGAATTCCATGGCTCATTAATGCACAGAAGCTTTTTGAGTGGGCAAATGAAGTAAAAATTGATCCAAATAATCCAGAATATTCTGATCTAATGGAATTTATTATGGTAAGTTATAGCATGTATCAATACTGTATATACTATTTCCTAAGCTCTACCCCCTTATACTTCATAGTTTGCTGTATATTTTTCTAGGCACCAGGAGGCATATAAAGATAATTCTGGGGGCACCTGGGTGGCTCAGTGGGTTAAAGCCTCTGCCTTTGGCTTAGGTCATGATCCCAGGGTCCTAGGATCCAGCCCCAAATCGGGCACTCTGCTCAGCGGGGAGCCTGCTTCCCCCTCTCTCTCTTCCTGCCTCTCTGCCCACTTGTGATCTCTCTCTCTCTCTGTGAAATAAATAAATAAATAAAATCTTAAAAAAAAAAAAAGATAATTCTGAGGACAGATACGAGTTGCAACCAGTTTTATAGTATTGTAAACACAATTAGAAATTCAACAACTGGAATAATTGCTACTTAGGCCTGATGGTTGGTACTCTGCCATTGCTCTGCAGCCTGCAGTACATCCTATAGGCTAACCTTCAGGCAAGCATTTCCTGTACAACTACTGAGTACCCATGGTATTCTAGATGCTAGGGCTATAAAGATGATCTATAGACATATCCCTACCCTCAAAGACTCTGTTCACTGCTTCTGTTCTTTCTCATAACCACCTGAACGGCTCTGTGTGCCTCAAACATGCATTCTTCATGCGTTTATTCATGTCATTCCCTCTGCCTAGAAGGGCACCCTAGGTGGTTATCTTACCTACCAAGCAAGTCTGATGAAGGTTCCACTGATAACCTCAGTTAGATAGGGGCCCTTCTTTCCATTCCCTCCTGTTAACTTTTTCTTTCTCTTTATAACTTCTCTGACTCTGATATCATTCTGCCTTTTACTGTAGTTTTTCACTCTGTGTTTTATCTTTCCTTGTAGAACTACAGCAAATAAATCTTTGATAGCTAGCACTCTTCCCTGCATGGACCATGTCCGCACATTTGTATTTATTGAGTAAAATAATGCATAGAATATTGCAGTTAAGCTTCCCTAGATCAGAGCTTCCCAACTAAGGTGCTCTGTTGACTACAGGTATACGGAAATATTGATTCTTTCTCAGCATTTATGGCAAACAGATATGAATAGGTCTCATCTTTTAACCCAGTGTGCAATATAAATATTCTCATTTTTCATTTCAGTCATGACCAGGAAAGGGTTGGCAAGCCATGGAGGTTGGATTCTATTTTTTCTTTTCTTTTTTTGTTTTTTTTTTTCCAGTTTCTATCTCTGTATAGAGTCATTGCTCCATTTCCTTCATATATGGCAACTCTAACATCTAGCAATTGAAGGGAAAAAAGTGTTTTGAAATGATTCTCAAATTTTAAAAAATTAATATTTTAAGCAAAGACTCTATTATTTATGTTTTATAGTACATGAGACATAAAGGACAGGATATTCCAAAATATTTTCGTCTGGAACAGTTGCAAGATGAATTTGACTTTGTTTCTGAAGAAGAAATGAAAAAGAGTAAACGTTTCCAGCTCTTGCAACTTAGAAATGCCGGTCAATTAGACATTTTCCTTCTGCAGCAAATACCCCTTTACGACAAAGATATTCCAGATTTAGTCTTCCAGGTATGTGATTTCTATTTGAATATTGCTTATTGTGTGATAATATTTTTGCTGCTTTAAATCTATCTTAATTTTTTCTTTTATTTAATAAGTTTATATTAAAAACCTGTTTTAAAAATAGGTTATAATAGACTTATTTAAATTTTGTTATTATCTATAAGAAAAAAATGGATAAACTCTTCGATATTTGTCTTCATTTTATTCTGAACTGAAAGTAAATTGCAATAAGCCATTTAATATTAAATAAAAGTTGTTTTAAAAAAGAGAGTATGTTTGTTTTTGTTGTTGCCACACAGCCATCCTTTAGCTTGTATACGCTAATTTAGAGGATACACAAAACTATACAGGACTCATTACATTTAAAACTCAAGGACATGGGACACCTGGGTGGCTCAGTTGGTTAAGTGGCTGCCTTCGGCTCAGGTAATGATCCCAGCGTCTTGGGATCAAGTCCCTCATCGGGCTCCTTGCTTGGCAGGGAGCCTGCTTCTCCCTCTGCCTGCCTCTCTGTCTGCCTGTGCTTGCGCTCTCTCTCTAACAAATAAATAAAAAATCTTCAAAAGTGTAAAAAAAAAAAAAAAACCTCAAGGACATTCTGAACCAAATGGACTGTCTGGAGACTCTCTCTGGTGTGGCTCATAGGTAAAAGGGGAAATGCAAATTAATGAATTTTCAATGACAATATCCTAGAACCACCAGTTAGTACATTTGACTATAATAGTCATATAACGATAGGATTTGCAGATAATTCATGACTTTCACAAACAGGAGTGAGTAGAAATATATGTAATCACAAACTGACCAACTGGTATTCAGCTTCAGGTTTAATTATGGTCAGTCTCCTGTTCTGAGACCTTAGGAACTTCAGTTAGCAAACTATAGTGGGAAGGACTTAGAAGAGCTTAGAATAGCTGGAAAGTTACTCAGTTTCCTCCTGCTGCTTCTCTCAATGATTGGGTTTACTTCTACAGTTCCATAAACTGTGACAGGCAGAGCACAGGGCTCAGGATAATCGGGAATATAGCCTCATAAAAAACAAACTGTTTTTGCTCTTGAAACTAGGAGCTTTCCTTATCTTATTTGAACTACTCAGAGAACAGAAAAGGAGGGAAAGGAATCCTACTCATTTTCTGAGTCTGGTATAACTCTCATACCAAAATTGAGCAAGGAGGGCAGGAAATTATCATTTTGGATCATTTTACTTATGAGCATAGTTGTAAAATTACTAATGAAATTTCAGCAAATTGATAATGTATTGTGTAAAAATATATAATTACACTTTATAATCCAAGAGGATTTGTTTTCACATAACAAAGCTAATCTAATTTGGGAATCTACTAATATAATTTACCACGTTAACAGGATTAAGGAAGGAAAAATATGCTTCTCTTAATAAAGGCCCAGAAGGCATTTAATAAAATCAGTGCTCACTCATGATGAAAGCTCTTAGTATATTAGAATTAAAAGGGAATTTCTTCTTTTTTTAGTTTTTATTTTAATTCCAGTTAGCTAACATGCAGTGTTATATTAGTTTCAGATGTACAATATAGTGATTGAGCAGTTCCATGCAATACCCAGTGCTCATCCTGACTAGTGCACTGTTCATCTCTATCACCTATTTCACCCACCCTCCCCCAACCCCTTCTCTGACAACCATCAACTTGTTCTCCAAAGTTAAGAGTCTGTTTCTTGGTTTCTCTCTCTCTCTCTTTTTCCCCTTTGCTTGTTTTGTTTCTTAAATTCCACATATGAGTGAAATCATGTGCTATTTGCCTTTCTCTGGCTGACTTATTTCACTTAGCATAATACTCTCTAGCTCCATCCATGTTGTTGCAAATGGAAAGATTTCATTCTTTTTATGGCTGAGTAATATTTCATTGTGTACATATACCCCATCTTTTTTTCTTTTAAAGATTTTATTTATTTATTTGACAGACGGAGATCACAAGTAGGCAGAGAAGCAGGCAGAGAGAGAGGAGGAAGCAGGCACCACCCCTGAGCAGAGAGCCTGGTGCGGGGCTCGATCCCAGGACCCTGAGATCATGACCTGAGCTGAAGGCAGAGACTTTAGCCCACTGAGTCACCCAGGCGCCCCCATATACCCCATCTTTATCCATTCTTTGATTTATGGGTACTTGGGCTGCTTCCGTATCTTGGCTATTGTATATGATGCTGTATAAACATAGGGGTGCATGTATCCTTTTGAATTAGTGTTTTTTTAATTCTTTGGGTAAATACCCAGTAGTGCAGTTGCTGGATTGTAGGGTATTCCTATTTTTAACTTTTTGAGGGACCTCCATACTGTTTTCCACAGTGGCTGCACCAGTTTGCATTCCCACCAACAGTGCAAGAGAGTTCCCTCTCTCCACATCCTTGCCAACACCTGTTGTTTCTTGTGTTGTTGGTGTTAGCCATTCTGACAGGTGTGAGGTGCTATCTCATTGTAGTTGTGATTTGCATTTCCCTGATGGCAAGTGATGATGAGCATCTTTTCATGTGTCTGTTGGCCATCTGTGTGTCTTCTTCGTAGAAATGTCTGTTCATGTCTTCTGCCCATTTTTTAATTGGATTTTGCAGGGGGAGGTGTTGAGTTTGGTAAGTTCTTTATATATTTTAGATACTAACCCATTACTGGATATGTCACTTACATATATTTACAAACATTTTCTCCTATTTCTTAGGTTGCCTTTTAGTTTTGTTGATTGTTTCCTTAGAAGAGAACTTCTTTAAACTGATTAAGAATATTAAAACATTTTTGTTTTTTCTGATGATGTGAACTGCATTGAAAGAAGTGCTTCTTTTAAATCGTGGAACTGAGAGGGTGGGAGGAGAGACAAGAAGGTACCACCTATACACCCACTGGATGATTACATTGAGTCTCAGATGTAATTAGCCAGTAATGCAGAAACATACAGAAAGCAGAGCAGAACACAGGACAAGAGAGATGTAACAAATTTTGATGCTGTTTTTTCCTGAACTTCGCTACCCTAATGGGGAGTAAGCTTCTTGTGATATGTCCTTACAATGTGGGGTTTTGCCAAAGTTAACAAAACAAATTGAAACAAACAAACAAAAAAATCAAATAAACAAAAAACCCTTGTACACAATAGGCAAGGTTTACCTAACTACTCCAGGAGAATTAACACTTACATGGTAGGTAAATGCACTTCCATTTAAGGGAATGTTTACAAACATTGTACTCCTCTGGCTCTTGGTCACTAAGACAATATTATCCTTCAAGAAAAGAAATAGAGCCAGTACCCAGGTGTCCCTGAACAAATTGTCTGTCTCTCGTTTTTCAGCATTCTGGAAAACCTATTCCTTATACCGCCATCCCCACCCCTACCCCTGACTGTGATTCAATACCCTATTAATTGTATGGCTCATGGTCAGAAATTTGTTTCCTCATAGGCTTCTATAAAACATTATACTTAGTGGATAGATATCAGTTTTCCCATTAGTCTGAACAACATAAGGATGCCCACTATCGTCTCTACCAATAAGACCCAATGCTTTAAGAGAGAAAGAAGAAGAGGCACCTGGGTGGCTCAGTAGGTTAAAGCCTCTGCCTTTAGCTCAGGTCATGGTCCCAGGGTCCTGGGATCGAGCCCCGTGTCGGGCTCTCTGCTAGGCAGGGAGCCTACTTCCCTTCCTCTCTCTCTCTGCCTCTCTTTCTGCCTACTTGTGATCTCTCTCTCTCTCAAATAAATAAATAAAATCTAAAAAAGAGAATGAGAAAGGAGAAAATTAGAAAAGACAAACTGCCTTTGTTTGCAGAAAATATATTTGTCTACATGGAAAACATAAGAGAAACTACAGCAAACTGTCACAACTAGTAAATTTGTTGAATATAATATCCATATTTAAAATGACAACTTTTTATTGCAAAAGGAACACTGTACCTCTACTATCTAGCTGTCACCATCCTGACTCAGTGATCCAACTTAATCTTATTCATAGTGGTAGGCAGAATAATGGCCCCCCTAAAGATGTCCACTCCCTAATCCATGGAACCTGTGAATACGTTCTGTTACATTGTTTAAAATAGGGAGATTATCCTGGTTTATCTGGGTGGGACCTAATCTAATTACGGTGAGTCTTTAAAAGTAGAGAAATTTTTCTGGCTGGGAGCAAAAGCTGCAGCAAGAGAAATCAGATTTGTCATGAGAAGGTTTCAACATGTAGTTGCTGACTCTGGGACTTGGAGGACCACCTGTAAAGCCTGGTGAGAGGAGCCTGGAAACTAAGAGCAGGCTCTACCTAACGGCGGCAAGGGAAGGAGACCTCAGTCACACAGAGGCAGGGTACTGGATTCTGCTCACAACATCAATGAGCTTGGAAATAGATCCTTCCCAGACCTTCCTGATAAGAACCCAGCTGGCCCACAATTTGACATCAACCTTGTGAAACCCGGCACAGAGAAACCAGCTGAGACAACCGGAACTTCTCACCTACAGAACTGTGAGATACTAAACTTGTGTTGTTTGAAGCAACTTAATTTGTGATAATTTGTTACAGCGGGAAGAGAAAACTAATACACTTATAAAAGACACCCAGACATTATTGCCCCTTATATGATACAGCACGAAATATACAACATTATGTATGAAATATCCTTGCCACAGATGTGTAATCTGAATCAAATTAAGACTTCAGGTTAATTTGTTTACAAGAAGTATGAGGAAAAGAGAAGCAAGTTAAATGGCACCACAAGGAAACAATCAAATTTGGAATGTGGGATGACTAGCTAGCAAGGACTTAATGGAGGAAATTATAAAACATTTTGAATGATGTAAAAAAGAAATCTGAGTAAATGTTCACTGATAGGAAGTTGTAAGGTGCCAGCATTGTAGGATGCCAGGCCTTCCCAAATTATTTTGTAAATGTAGTCAT
This sequence comes from Taxidea taxus jeffersonii, assembly GCA_003697995.1. Classification (NCBI taxonomy): domain Eukaryota; kingdom Metazoa; phylum Chordata; class Mammalia; order Carnivora; family Mustelidae; genus Taxidea; species Taxidea taxus. Next base: position 8,035 of record RCUC01150839.1, read on the forward strand.
GTAATTCCAAACCAGTGGAATAGAACAGACAGCCTCAAAACAGACTTATGCATATGTGGTAACTTTGTATTTGATAAGTATCATTACAAATAAGTTGGAAAAGAATGGACTTTCCGAGCACCTGGGTGGCTCAGCGGGTTAAGCGGCTGCCTTTGGCTCAGGTCATGATCTCTGGGTCCTGGGATTGAGCCCTGAAGTCAGGTTCTCTCTTCAGTAGGGAGTCTGCTTCTCCCTATCCCTCTGCACCTCCCCACTGCTCATGCTCTCGCTCACTCTTCCTCAAATGAATAAATTAAAAAATCTTTGAAAAGGAACTCGTGGGTGGCTCACTTTGTTAACTGTCTGCCTTCAGCTTAGGTCATGATCCTGGAGTCCTGGGATCAAGTCTTGCATGGGGCTCCCTTGCTTAGCAGGGAGCCTGCTTCTCCCTCTGCCTCTGCCTGCCACTCTGTCTGCCTGTGCTCACTCTCTCTGACAAATAAATACATAAAATCTTAAAAAAACACACAAAAAGTACAAAATTTTTTAAAAGATTAATTTCTTATTAAAGTTAAAACCCTACAGATTAAGCCAATATATTTGCAACACATATAACAAAAAGTTAATATCTAGATATTATAATATTTAAGTAGCTCCTATAAATTAATACTTTAAAGAGTAAAGTGGTAGGAAATATTAATATATCTTTAAGTAAAAGTTGTTACTTGTCAACTGAGTTAAATTCAAGATTTCTTGCAGATAATTGAAAGAACAAATAAATTACTTTCAGATAAAAGAATACTTGTTGTAACGTGAAAGTTCTAAAGTATCTGCTTCATTACTTTTGTGTAGTCTTTAATATTATCCATAATGTAAGACAATCTCCATGTGCATTAGGGATGTATCCCACAAATGCAGATATAACAGGTACAGATTTATTCTGAATTATATAGATGAAGCAGTCTGACAAATAATCTTATACCAACTGCTGGGTATAAAATTAAAGTTATCGATTAACTTTTTAAAGTTAGAAGTTAAGGGGCACCTAGCTGGTTCAGTTGGTGGAGAGTGCAACTCTTGATCTTGGGGTTGTGAGTTCAAGTCCCACATTGGGTGTGGAGATTACTTAAAAAAAATCTTAAAATAATAGTTAGAAGTTAAACATTAAAGCTATTGATACTATACTCTTCCCATATGTTTTGTTTTCAGTGGTTTCCAGGTAAATGTACACACAAAAAATACTTTCCAGTCATTTTCACATTTTTGCATAATTTTGTCAATCATAATTTTTTCTCAACATTACGTTATTTTAATTTTTTTACATTTTTTAAAAGATTTTATTTATTTGAGAGAGAGTGTGTGTGTGAGAGAGGGAGCACAAGCCACAGGGAAGGGCACGGGGAGGGGGAGAAGCGGACTCCCCGCTGAGTAGGGAGCTCAAAGTGGGGCTCAATCCCAGGACCATGGGATCATGACCTGAGCCGAATCGAAGGTAGATGCTGCACCAACTGAACCACCCAGGTGCCCCAACATTACGCCATTTTTAAAGATGAATGGACCTCATCCTAGAAGCAAAGAAATATGGTCAAAAGCTGTTCTTAGGTAATGCTCAGTGGGAGAATCTGAAAGAAATGTGTTTTTTTTTCTCTCATGCCAGAGTGTTGTCTGTGTCTTCTACACATAAACCAAATATTTAATATTTTACATCTTATTGCAGTATATCATACTCTGAACTCTGTTACACTGAAGAGGTAAAACTACTTAATTCTCTGTTTAGGAATATGAAAGTCAGATAGAGAAGGATATCTCCATTTCAGATGTCAATTCCATTACTGCACAAAGAATTAATTCTGCCAATTTTCTGAAAAAGGTAACAATAACAAAATATTATTATCAGTATGTTTGCATTTATTTTTGTGAAATCCTAATCTCCCTTTACATTCATTGCTTGCAAAAATTAGGACTAAAAAATTGCACCAAGGGGCACGTGGGTGGCTCAGTGGGTTAAAGCCTCTGCTTTCAGCTCAGGTCATGATCCCAGGATCTTGGGATCGAGCCCCACATCGGGTTCTCCGCTCAGCGGGAAGCCTGCTTCCTCCTATCTCTCTCTGCCTGCCTCTCTGCCTACTTGTGATCTCGGTCAAATAAATAAATAAATAAATAAATAAAATCTTTAAAAAAAAAAATTGCACCAATACATTGGGGAGGGTATGTGCTATGGTGAGTGCTGTGAAGTGTGTAAGCCTGATGATTCACAGACCTGTACCCCTGGGGCAAATAATACATTATTTGTTAATAAAAAAATAAAAGGGGCGCCTGGGTGGCTTAGTGGGTTAAAGCCTCTGCCTTCAGCTCAGGTCACAATCCCAGAGTCCTGGGATCCAGCCCCCGAACTGGGCTTTCTGCTCAGCAGGGAGCCTGCTTCCCTTCCTCTCTCTCTGCCTGCCTCTCTGCCTACTTGTGATCTCTGTCTGTCAAATGAATAAAATAAAATAAAATCTTAAAAGGGGGGGGGCGCCCGGGTGGCTCAGTGGGTTAAAGCCTTTGCCTTCAGCTCAGGTTATGATCCCAGGGTTCTGGGATCCAGCCCCACATCAGGCTCTCTGGTCAGCGGGGAACCTGCTTCTCCCTCTCTCTGCCTGCCTCTCTGCCTACTTGTGATCTCTGTCTGTCAAATAAATAAAGTCTTAAAAAATAAATAAATAAATTTAAATTAAAAAATTGTACCAATAGCATTGTAAATACTTAATCTTCAAATATAAACTATTATTTCTTTAAATTTTTTTTTGTAGATGAGAAGGTTGATAATGAAAAGAATTGTCAAAGTTAGCAAATTTAACTTATCAGATGTTGTGGCTGATTATGAAGAAATTGTATCTGCAAGGTACATCATAAAAATTACTATTTTTAAAATATGAAATACAAAGCTTTAAGTTAGTGCCTTCGAAGTTCTCTAAGTTCTCTGTTTTAATATTAAGTTACATGTCAGAGGATGCATTTTACAAGGCATAAAGTGAAATATAGTGACTTAAAATATATTTGGTTCTTTTAAAATTGCATTTTGGGGGCACCTGGATGGCTCAGTGGGTTAAAGCCTCTGCCTTTGGCTCAGATCATGATCCCAGAGTCCTGGAATCCAGCCCCACATTGGGCTCTCTGCTCCTCGGGGAGCCTGCTTCCTCCTCTCTCTCTCTCTGCCTGCCTCTCTGCCTAATTGTGAACTCTGTCAGGTAAATAAATAAAATATTTAAAAAAAATTTTTTTAATCTTTAAAAAAAATAAAATTGCATTTTGGACACATCTATATGATATGCATTTTCAGTTGCTTAGTACTAGTTTTCAATCCTCTCCTTATTAATAGTTTTTAGGGCAGGAAAGAAAAAGAAAAGAAATACCTTTGACCCAAATTAGTTTTGCCCTAAGATTTTCCCGTTTTGGAACCATTCCTGGGAAAGCTGTTGCCAGCAGCACCACATTCTAAGCCTATAATTTCCCCCTTTATAACCTACAGGCAGCAGGTGAGGGAGCCTTTGGCTCAACTCAATTCCCATACTGTTTATCTCTGAACCATAGGGGTAGGACCAGAAGTAGGGATGCCATGTTTCTGGGGACCTTCCCTAGGACCACCTGCAGATTCCTCTTGTCACCAATACGGTTTTAATTGGTTTGGATGCTGAAATCTGTTGTATTTTATTTTCAGTTTTGGGGGGGGGGATGAGTGTGACCGTAAAGCTGTACGTAATTCCATGGATTTGTGTTGGCAGCTTATATATCTAACTCCTGTTTCAGAGCCTGTAGAACAGTTGAGCATCGAATCACTTTTAGGAGAGTGATTCCTGAAAAATGAATAATGTTCTAAAAGAACGTCGTGTTTTTATGGAATTCTGTCTCCATGTCCTTGTCTATTCTTGGACCATGTACCCAAAGAGCATGAGGCAATCACAATCACATTTTCTCACAACATGAGAGTGAGCACAGCATCTCTTCTGTGCTCAGAAAGATCCTTTCCCTGGGTTTAAGACAACTCTGTCTCCCCTCAACAAAGGAGAAAATATGGTTCAGAATAATGGCCTTATTTACAATAATTCATTTTAAAAATTGATGTCTTCTAAAACAAAGTTATCTTGTGCATACGCAGCTGATCACTTTTTTACTTTTTAGCCAGTTGACTCATGCAGTTTGTAAACTTGTTGAACGACGAAGACAGTTAAAGCCTCAGAGAAAAGAAAGGAAGAAAGTAGCAGCACAGACTATCTGTGATGGGGATATTAAGATTCTTGTCAGAATACTGCGGGCTTATAATATTCCTACCAGGAACACGACAGTTACTAGGTAAGATAGTATGCACCAATATTTATAGTTACAAAAGTTCTTTTCATAAATTTTAATTTCTTTTTGCAAAAGCCCTATCTTAAATGTAAATTTCCATGCTGTCCTGTGTGTGCAACTTTGCACTTTATTAATGTTCTGTATACAGAAATAAAATGAAAGTTGAAATCTTCACTTGGATAATCATACTGTCATTACCATGTATTAGGAGTTTTCGGGGGTACTTGGGTGGCTCAGTCGGTTAAGCGTCTGTCTTCAATTCAGGTCATGATCCCAGGGTCCTGGGATTGAGCCCCTGCATTGGGCTCCCTGCTTTTCCCTCTCCCTCTGCCTGCTGCTCTGCCTGCTTGTGTGCTCTCTCTCTCTCTCTCTTTCTTTCTCAAGTAAATAAATAAAAAATCTTTAAGGAAAAAAAAGAGTTTTCAGAAGTTTGAGATGACCACAGAAACTATACCATGTATATTTTGGGGTGCCATATATATAAATGCCTTTTATCTTTGTTCCCTACTGTGAGCACTTGTGACCCTGGTGTCACCACCTGCACTGCTCTCTGCCTCTGGCCCCTCTCAGTACTGCAGGTAGAACACAGGAGAGAGTAGGCTGTTTTGGACTTATTATTTTAAAGATTTTATTTATTTGACAGATAGAAATCACAAGTGTGCAGAGAGGCAGGCACAGAGAGAAAGGGAGGCAGGCTCCCTGCCGAGCAGAGAGCTTGATGCGGGGCTCGATCCCACGACCCTGGGATCATGACCTGAGCTGAAGGCAGAGGCTTTAACCCATTGAGCCACCCAGGCGCCCCTGGACTTGTTACTTTAGTTGACATCTGCAAAAATCAGATCTTACCCAGCTCTTCTGAGGCACTCCATGGGTTTTATTTATGTTTCTTGAGTAAATAGAAACATAAATAATGTGGGGCCAGAATGAAGATCACTATTTAGTGGCCAAATTAAGGCATCATGAATATTAAATGCTCATGTATATTTAGTGTGTCCTGAATATTGAGTGTCTTCTGTATTTAGTCTCATGTATGAATCCTATATTATTGGTACTTAGAACCCAGGTATTTCAGGAATATTAAGTAGCCCCCTTCTATGTGTATTTAGCACATAGTGTGCTCTACTTGCTTATCTTATGTTTATCACATCCCAAGAATTCTACCTATGAAAAATATTTTGCTTACTAGGCAGTAATCTATAGTTAAAACCTCTTAAAAGTTTTTCCTGTATTTTATAAACAACAACCTTATTTATCTAATAGAATTGATGTTCTCAAAACAAATGCACATTCCAAAGGCTAACTCTTATAAAGTAAGGACATAATAAAATCACTACTATTTTCTATAATCATCAATTTGTAAAAGAAAGAATATTGTAACATCAAAAATAGAAAGGATATAATCTCAAAGTATCACTTGCCTTATTTTTCTCCTTTGCTGAGGACCAGTGAAAACTTTATCACAAACTGAATCCAACCTATGACTCAGCATTTAGAAACCACTCTTCCAAAGTGATTATCAAATGTGTAGCTCTAACCACCTATGATAAGAAGATCCAAAGCAAACTCTGTAACATTCAGGGTAACTGAATTATTTATCACTATGAACATAGGGAAAACCCTGCCCATTACCACCAAAACTAATGTTAAAATTATTTATTTAAAAATTGTTTTATTTAAATTCCATTTAGTTAACATATACTATAGTTTTAGGGGTAGAATTTAGTGATTCATCAGTTGCATATAACACCCAGTGCTCATTACATCAAGTGCCGTCCTTAATGCCCATCACCCAGTTACCCCACCCTGCCACCCACCCCAGCAATCCTCAGTTTGTCCCCTATAACTAAGAGTCTTTTATGGTTTGCCTCCCTCTCTGTTTTTATTGTATTTTATTTTTCCTTCCATTCCCCTATGTTCATCTGTTTTCTTTCTTAAATTCCACATATGAGTGAAATCATATGGTATTTGTCTTTCTCTGACTGATGTATTTCCCTTAGCATAAAATCCTCTAGTCCCATCCCAAATGGGAGGATTTCATTCTTTTTGATGGCTGAGTAAACATACATACATATATATATATATATATATATATATATATATATATATTAATATATATATATATAATATCCCATGTTTTACACACACTACTTCTTTATTCATTCTTTTGATAGACATGAGGGCTTTTTCCATATTTTGACTGTTGTGGACATTGCTGCTATAGACATTGGGGTGCAGGTGCCCCTTCAGATTATTATTTTTGTATCCTTTAGGTAAATATCTAGTAGTGCAATTGCTGGATTATAGGGTAGCTCTATTTTTAAGTTTCTGAGGAGCCTCCATACTGTTTTCCAGAGTGACTGCACCAGTTTGCATTCCCACCAACAGTGTAAGAAGGTTCCCCTTTCTCCACATTGCTTCCAACATCTGTTGTTTCCTGACTTGTTAATTTCAGCCTTTCTGACTAGTGTGAGGAGGTATCTCATTGTTGTTTTGATTTGTATTTTCCTGATAATGAGTGATGTTGAGCATTTTTCATATATCTGTTGGCCATTTGTATGTCTTCTTTGGAGAAATCTCTATTCATGTCTTCTGCCTATTTCCTGACTGGATTATTTGTTTTTTGGGTGTTGAGTTTGATAAGTTCTTTTTTTTTTTTTTAAGATTTTGTTTATTTATTTAACAGAGAGACACAGTGAGAGAGAGAACACAAGCAGGGGGAGGGGGAAAAGCAGGCTTCCCGCCGAGCAAGGACCTCAATGTGGGGCTCCATCCTAGGACCCTGGAATCATGACCTGAGCTGAAGGCTGATGCTTAATAACAGAGACACCAGGCACCCCGAGTTTGATTAGTTCTTTATAGATTTTGGATACTAGTTCTTAACTGATATGTCATTTGCAAATATCTTCTCTCATTCTGTCAGTTGCATTTTAGTTTTGTTGATTGTTTCCTTTACTGTGCAAAAATTTCTTATCCTGATAAAGTCCCAATAGCTCATTTCTGCTTTTTTTCCCTTGCCTCTGGAGACATGTCTAGTCAGAAGTTACTGTGGCTGAGGTTAAAGAGGTTGCTGCCTGTGATCTTCTCTAGGATTTTGGTAGATTCCTGCCTCACATTTAGGTCTTTCATCCATTTTAATTTAATTTTGCATATGGTGTAAGAAAGTTTCATTCCTCTGCATGTGTCTGTCCAATTTTCCCAACACCATTTGTTGAAGAGACTATCTTTTTTCCATTGAATATTCTTTCCTGCTTTGTCAAAGATTAGTTGGCCATAGAGTTGTGGGTCCACTTCTGGGTTCTCTATTCTGTTCCATGTGTCTGTTTTTGTGCCAGTACTGTACTGTCTTAATGATTACAGCTTTGTAATAGAGCTTGATGTCCAGAATTGTGAAATCTCCAGCTTTGGTTTTCTTTTTCAACATTACTTTGGCTATTCAGGGTCTTTTCTTGTTCCATACAAATTTTAGGATTGTTTATTCCAGCTCTTTGGAAAATGCTGATGGTATTTTGCTAGGGATTGCTTTACATGTATAGATTGCTTTGGGTAGCATAGACATTTTAATAAAATTTGTTCTTCCAATTCATGAACATGGGATGTTTTTCCATTTATTTATGTATTCCTCAATTTCTTTCATAAATGTTCTATAGTTTTCAGAGAACAGATCCTTCATGTCTTTGGTTAGGTTTATTCCTAGGTATCTCGTGGTTTTGGTGCAATTGTAAATGGGATCAATTCCTTGATTTCTCATTCTACTGCTTCATTATTAGTGTATAGAAATGCAACAGACTTCTGTGTGTTGATTTTATATCCTGTGACTCTGCTGGATTCCTATTATCACTTCTAGCAATTTTTTGGTCAAGTCTTTGGGTTCTCTACATAAAGTATCATGTCATCTGTGAAGAGTGAAAGTTTGACTTCTTTGTTGACAAATTGGATTCCTTTATTTCTTTTTGTTGTCTGATTGCTGAGGCCAGGATTTCCAGTACTATGCTGAACAACAGTGGTGAGAGTGGACATCCCTGTTGTGTTCCTGAACTTAGGGGAAAAGTTCTCAGTTTTTCCCTATTGAGGGTGGTATTTGCTATGGGTCTTTTGTATATGGCTTTTATTTTTTATTTATTTTTTTAAACTATTTTATTTATTTATTTGACAGACAGAGATCACAAGTAGGCAGAGAGGCAGGCAGAGAGCCTGATGCAGGACTCGATCCCAGGATCCTGGGATCATGACCTGAGCTGAAGGCAGAGGCTTTAACCCACTGAGCCACTCAGGTGCCCCATGTATATGGCTTTTATGATGTTGAGGTATGTTCCCTCTGTCCCTTCATGGTGGAGGATCTTTATCAAGAAAGGATGTTATATTTTGTCAAATACTTTTTCTGCATCCATTGAGAGGATCATATGGTTTTTATCCTTTTATTTATGTGGTGTATCACATTGATTGATTTGTGGATGTTGGCCCAAACTTGCAGCCCAGGAGTAAATCCCACTCAGTTGTGATGAATAATCCTTTTAATGTATTGTTGGATCCAATTAACTGGTATCTTATTGAGAATTTTTGTACCCATGTTCATCAGGTGTATTGGTTTATAATTCTCCTTTTTTTTTTTTAAGATTTTATTTATTGGACAGACAGATCACAAATAGGCAGAGAGGCGGGCAAAGAGAGAGAGACGAGGAAGCAGGCTCCCTGCTGAACAGAGAGCCGGATGTGGGGCTCGATCCCAGGACCCTGGGATCATGACCTGAGCCAAAGGCAGAGGCCTTAACCCACTGAGCCACCCAGGCGCCCCTATAATTCTCCTTTTTAGTAGGGTCTTTGCCTGGTGCTGGGATCAAGGTAAGGCTGGCTTCATAGAGTGAGTTTGGAAGTTTTCCTTCCATTTCTATCTTTTCAGAAGAAGAGGTATTAATTCTTTTTTAAATGTTTGGTAGATTTGCCCTGGGAAGCCATTGGGCCCTGGACTCTTATTGGGAGATTTTTGATTACTGATTCAATGTCTTTGTTAGTTAGGGATCTGTTCAGGTTTCTATTTTTTTCTGTTTAAGTTTTGGTCATTGATGTGTTTCTAGGAATTTATCCATTTCTTCCAGGTTGCCTAATTTGTTGGCATATAATTGCTTATAATATTCTCTTATAATTGTTTATGTTTCTTTGGTGTTGGTTGTGATGTTTTCTCTTTCATTCATGATTTTATTTATGTGGGTGTTTTTTCTTTTTGGTAAGTCTGGCTAGGGGTTTATCAATCTTGTTAATATTTTTCAAAGAACCAGCTCCTAATTCATTGATCTGTTCCACTGGTTTTTTTTTTTTATTTCTCTATCATTGATTTCTGTTTTAATCTTTATCATTTCTCTTATCCTGCTGAATTTATGCTTTATTTGCTGTTCTTTTTCTAGCTCCTTTAGGTTTAAGGTTAGGCTGTGTATTTGAGATGTTTCTTGCTTCTTGAGAAAGGCCTGCAGTGCTATTGGCTTCCCTTTTAACCATCTTTGCTACATCCCAAAGATTTTGAACTATTGTTTTCATTTTCATTTGCTTCCATATATTTTTTTAATTATTCTTTAATTTCCTAGTTAACCCATTCATTCTTTTTTTTTTTCTAAGATTTTATTTATTTATTTCAGAGAGAGAGAGAGACTGAGAGAGAGCATGAGAGGGGAGAAGGTCAGAGGGAGAAGCAGACTCCCCATGGAGCTGGGAGCCCGATGCGGGACTCGATCCCGGGACTCCAGGATCATGACCTGAGCTGAAGGCAGCTGCTTAACCAACTGAGCCACCCAGGTGCCCAACCATTCATTCTTTAGTAGGGTGTTCTTTAACCTCCATATATTTGTGGTCCTTCCACATTTTTTCTTGTGGCTCATTTCAAGTTTCATAGCATTGGTCTAAAAATATGCATAGTATGATCTTAATCTTTGTTTCCAGCTGAGTCCTAATTTGTGACCTATTGTGATCTCATCTGGAAAATGTTCCATGTGTATTTAAAAAGCATGTATAATTTGCTGCTTTAGGATGAAATGCTCTGAGTATATATGGTAAGTCCATCTGGTCTATTGTGTTATTCAAAGCCCTTGTTTCCTTGTTGATCTTCCACTTAGATGATCTGTCCATTGCTGTGAGTGTGGTGTTAAAGTCCCCTACTATTATTGTATTGTTATAAATGCATTTCCTTAAGTTTGTTATTAATTTGTTTATGTATTTGGCTGTTCCCAAGTTAGGGACATAAATATTTACATTTATTAGATCTTCTTGTTGGATAGACCCCTTTATTATGGTATAGTGTCCTTCTTCATTTCTTATTACAGTCTTTGCTTTAAATTCTAGTTTGTCTTATATAAGGATGGCTACTTCAGCTTTCTTTACACATCCATTAGTATGATAAATCGTTCTCTACCCCCATCACTTTCAATCTGGAGGTGTGGGATCTAAACTGAGTCTCTTGTAAGCCGGATATTGATGGATCTTCTTTTTTAATCCATTCTGATATTCTGTATCTTTTGATTGGAGCATTTAGCCCATTTACATTCAGAGTAATTATTGAAAGACATGAATTTAGAGCTATTGTATTACCTGGAAAGTCACTGTTCCTGTAGGTTGTCTCTGTTCCTTTCTAGTCTTTGTTGTTTTGGTCTTTCTTTCCTGCTCAAAGGGTCCCCTTTAATATATCTTGCAGGGCTGGTTTAGTGTTCATGAATTCCTTTAGTTTTTGTTTGTCTTGGAAATTCTTTATTTTTTTTCTATTCTGAATGACACCCTTCCTAGATAAAGTATTACTGGCTGCATATTTTTCCCATTTAGTACATTGGCTATATCCTGCCAGTCCTTTCTGGCCTGCCTGTTCTCTGTGGACAAATCTGCTGCCAACCTTATGTGTCCCAAGATGCTTTCAGAATTTTCTCTTCATCTTTGTAATTTGCAAGTTTCACTATAATATGTCATGGTGTTGACCTATTTTTGTTGATTTTGAGGGGAGTTCTCTGTGCCTCTTGGACTTGAATGCCTGTTATCTTCCCCAGATTAGGGAAGTTCTCAGCCATAATTTGCTCAAGTAAACCTTCTGCTCCTTTTTCTTGCTCTTCTTCTTCTGAGACTCCTATAATATGGATATTTTTTCACTTTATGGAATTGCTGAGTTTCCTAAGTCTCTCTTTGTGATCTAATAGTTTTCTTTCCCTCTTCTTTTCAGCTTCATTATTTTTCATAGTATTATCTCTGTATCACTGATTTTCTCTTCTGCTTCATTCATCCTCATTTTTATGGCTTCCACTTGGGACTGCATCTTGGTTATAACATTTTTAATTTCAGCCTGACTAGATTTTAGTTCTTTTATCTCTATAGTAAGGGATTACCTATCATCTTCTATGCTTTTTTCAAACCTAGTTTCCTTATATCCTAGTGTCCTTATAATCATTATTTTATTTTATTTTTTTAAAGATTTATTTATTTATTTATTTGACAGACAGAAATCACAAGTAGGCAGAGAGGCAGGCAGAGAAAGGGGAAGCAGGCTCCCTGCCGAGCAGAGAGCCCGATGCGGGGCTGGATCCCAGGACCCCGGGATCATGACCTGAGCTGAGGGCAGAGGCTTTAACCCACTGAGCCACCCAGGTGCCCCCATTATTTTAAATTCTCATTCAGACATCTTACTTATATCTATGCTGATTAAATTCTTGGCTGTGAGTACTACTTCCCATCTTTCTTTTGGGGTGAATTTCTCCATCTTGTCTTTTTGTCCAGGGAAAAAAAAGAAGAAAGAAAAAAAAAAAAACAATAGCAGCAGCAACAACAACAACAAAACCTAGATCCTGGGTGTGTTTTGGTCTGCTTATTAAAAGAAACTAGAGGGACGCCTGGGTGGCTCAGTTGGTTAAGCAGCTGCCTTCGGTTCAGGTCATGATCCCAGCGTCCTGGGATCGAGTCCCACATCGGGCTCCTTGCTCGGCGGGGAGCCTGCTTCTCCCTCTGCCTCTGCTTGCCTCTCTGTCTGCCTGTCTGCCTAAATAAAATCTTAAAAAAAAAAAAAATTTTTTTTAAAAGAAACTAGATCCCAAAATAAGAAAGTAAAATAAAGTACAATGAAAGGAAACAAGAAAATAAAAAATATAAAGTATATATAAAAATGAAAATTAAAAAGAATTCAAAAAAGATAACTGGATAAATAAAATTTAAAAATTAAAGAATAAAAGTACAGAAGGTGCTAGATACTATTTTCCGCTAAAGCTGAAGCTTTACAGCTGTATATGATCAGTGAACTTGGTTCAAGTGAGTTGTTTCTTCTGGCCTACTGGGGGAAGGGCCTACAGCCCTGATTCTCAGGTGGACTTGCCCTAATGGAAATGTGCCCTAGGAGGCAGGGAGGCAGGGCTTGGTTTAAGTGGCTCTGGACTCAACTCCACTAGGTGGCACTGTTTTGCTCCCTGAGGGCTTTCAGCACTGATGGGTGGAATGAATATAGCTGCTCCTCTATCTCTAGCCCTGGAGCTGAAAATTCATGTACCCGACTCTTCAGTGAGCCCTCATAATAGAGAAGTCAGTCACACTTGTTTCCCTGGTTTCTGTTAGAACTCTGTGTTCACCTTGCCTGTGTCCAAGGTTTTTTAATTCAGGAATGCGACTGGGTTTCAAAACCAAATTTTAGGGAGTCCTGTGGAGCAAGACCCAAGCTGTTCCTCCCAGGGGGTGTCTCACCACACTGCTGCCCTTTGTTAGACCACCCCCCAGGAAAGTGGTCCCAGGACCATGCAGCAGTTCTCAGTTTATGGCAAGACAAAGCAGAAAGCCGGCATCTACACTTGGTGTTCTCAGCCAGCTTCCATGCTCCTATGCCTGGGAACAGGGCATCACTTAGATGCCACCCATTTTTTTCTTGTGTCCCAGGGGATCCTCAGACCATGGTGTCACACCTGGGATTCTGCCCCACTTCAGCACCCGAGCACCTTTAAGCCAGGAACAGCCTCCACTGTAGCAGACTTCTAAAGCTTCCCATTTTGCACTCAGCTGCTTATACTACTTCTCAGTAGCCTCCTCAAGCACGCCCCTTCCCCACCGCCATATCCTCAGTCAGCTCTATCACACCAGAGCCAAGCATCCGCACCGTCTACCTTCCAAAAGGGGGTCGCTTTTCTACTTGTAGACTTGCAGTCCAGTTGATTTCTCAGCTGCTCAGAATGATTCAATAGTTATCTAGTTGTGTTCAAGGGATGAAACAAACTTAGGGTCCCCCTACTCTTCTGCCATCTTAATTCTTCCTCTCTGTTAAAATAATTTGAAGTGTGTATCTCTATATTGTTTTTCCTGAAGAGCCTTGGATCTGCCTACCTATTTGAAATCATCAATATCTCGCCTCAGACATAAAGAAACAATCAAATCAGTAGCTTCAGATGAGATCTTAAATGAGGTAAGTACTTAACACTTCTATAAAGTGCAAATTTGATTATGTTTGCCCTGAATTGCAACTGGCTCCTAATTGGTCTCTCCATCTCTATGGTCTTAAGCTTCCACCTGATTTTCTATTATACAATGAAGACACTCTTTATAAGACGTAATCCTAACCAATTCATTCCCTGTTCCCCTATTCTCAGGGCCTATAGAATTAGGTACAAGCTCTTTAAGAATGCCTACAAAAATCTATCTGCCCCTTACCTACCAATCAGCCACATCTCCTTCCTCTCCAAGACAGTATCATATCATACACTTCTTCTAGGAGGCCTCTTTCACTTTCCTTTGCCTGGAATGGCCTCCACACAGCTCCATATAATTGGCCACATGAAACTTACTACTTAATGTTTCAAAGCTCAAGGTCAGTGAATGTTTTCTCTGTGAAATTCTTCTTGCCCTTACTGCAGAAAATGAATTATTGGCTCTCCTGTGTAACTATTATACCTTGAATATATTTCTTTAATTTTTCACATTTGCAATTATTTCTTTACCTGTTTATTTTCCCCTGATAGACTATAAAGTCCTTAGGGAAAGTTCCATTTATCCTTCAACCCTAGAATAGTATCTGATATTGAATAGGACCAATAAATGTTTATTAAATGAGTGAACGAATAATAGCTGTTAGAAAAAGTAAGCCATCCAGTTGTCAATGAGTAAACAAGTAGTTTCCTGGTCTTCTACCTTTCATCAACTACATAAAAATAGCGCAAAAATCTAGTCAGTATTTATTGTGTGTTTCAGGATACTGTACAACCTTTTGTGGAAGTTTCTTTTCAACACACTGTATACCAAACCAGTACTGCAAGTGGATCTCACCCATGCTGGAATGAAGAAATTAAAGTAGATTTTATGTAGGTTGGAATCTGTTTTTCCTTGGCTTCTAAAAATAGAGCAATAACAAAATTGTTTTCTTGAGCCATTGCTTGAAAAACAACAATTGAGATAAGCTTTATTTTTTAAGTTTTAAATTATGAAATTGTTCTTACATAGGTATTGATATATATTATATATGTACATATAATATATATGCAAATATAAATTCTGTGGAAAAGTAATAATATGAATACCTGTGTATCTACCATCTAGCTTAAAAAATATAATATTACCATTACCTTTGAAGGCCAGTACCCATTGGTTACTAAGCCAGTACCTAACTGTATCCCCTTACTTTCCCCCTAAAGGTAGCAACCACTAATTTGTGTTTAACATTCCCTCTCTTTATGATTTTATATTGTAAGTATTATCCCTATCCATTTATTATTCACTTGTGGATGTTTCAACTTTATATAAATTGAATCATCTTTTGCAGTCTTGTTTGTTTACTCTTAATTATTTTGTGAGATTTATCTGTGTTCCTACTAATAACTTTCCTCCCTCCCATCTTTCCTCCCTTCTCATTTCTTTCCTACTTTCCTACTTTTATCCCTTTCTTTCTCTCCTCCTTTTATTTTCACTCCTTTATAGTATTCTACTGGACTAAAACGCCATAAATTTTTATACTTTTTCCTATTGATATCTGTTTGGCTTATTTTAATCTTTTGTTACTGCAAATAATGTTGCTCTGAATATTCTTGTACTTGTCTTCTGGAGCACACATGCAAGAGTTTGTTTTTAAGACAGTAGCTCTCAAACTTTTTTGTGCATTAGAATCACTTGTATGGCTTCTGAAAACATTGCTGAGCCCTTCATAGTTTCTAATTGAGTAGGTCTGGGTAGGTCTTGATAATTCTGTTCTCACAAGTTCCCAGGTGTTACTAATGCTACTTAGTTAGGGGATATTTTGAGAACCTCTGCTCTAGGATGTATTTCCAGGAGTAGAATTGCTAGGCTATAATGGAATTCAGCTTCAACTTTACTAGATAATCCTGAACTGTTTTCTAACAATTGTACCAATGTACACTCTCAACACAATATATATTGTGCCTTATCATCAATGATATTTTGTATTCTTTAAATTACTTTTTCTAATGTTATAGACCTAAAATGATATTCTCATTGTAGTTTAATTTACTTTCCCTGATTTCTAATGAGATTGAGTT
Organism: Taxidea taxus jeffersonii; assembly: GCA_003697995.1. Taxonomy (NCBI): domain Eukaryota; kingdom Metazoa; phylum Chordata; class Mammalia; order Carnivora; family Mustelidae; genus Taxidea; species Taxidea taxus. The sequence goes on from RCUC01150839.1 coordinate 23,823, forward strand.
TTTTCCCATTTAAAAAAATTGATAGACTTTATTTTTTAGAACAGTTTTGGGCTCACAGTAAACTGAGTAGAAAGTACGGGGAGTTCTTATATACACCTTTCTCACAATACACACACAGCCTCCGTAAGCATCAGTGTGGTATGTTTGTTACAATCCATGAACCAGTGTTGATGCATCATTATCAACCATTACTTCAGAGTTCCCTCTCATACATTTTATGGGTTTTAACAAATATATAATGACATGTACCCACCATTATAATACCATATAGCACAGTTTTACTACCTAAAAATATTCTCTGCTTCATCTATTTATCCCTTCATCCTTCCCTTGGGACCTGGCAACCACAGATGTTTTTACTGTCTCCATGATTTTCCCTTTTCCAGAATATCACCGCATTAATCATGGTTCTCCAGAGAAACAGAATCAATAGGATGTGTGTGTGTATGTGTGTGTGCACAAGCACACACACTTGTATCTTTGTGTCTTTGTGTTTTTGTCTTTCTCTCTCTTACTCTTTATAATATGGGTAGGCCTCATCTAATCGGTTGAAGGCTTAATGGAAAAAAGACTTAACCTTCCTCCTGGGAAGACTTGAATAGCAACTCTTCCCTGGGCCTCCAGCCTGCTGGTCTACCCTGCAGATTTTGGACTTGGCTACCTCACAATCAAGTGAGGGTAATTTGCTTTACTCAAGTCTATTCATTTTTCGTTATCTTGGAAAGAACATTTAACATTGTATCTACCCTATTAACAGATTTTAAAGTATGCAGTGTATTATAGTTGACTATAGGTACAGTGTTGTACAGCTGACCCCTAGAGCTTATTCATCTTTCTTAACCGAAACGTTATTCCTATTGGTGAGAAACTCCCCATTTCCCTTTTCCCAGCCCCTGGCAACCAATAGTCCATTCTTTGATTTTATGAATTTAACTAATTTAGATGTCTCATGAGAGTAGAATTATGCAGTATTTGTCTTTCTATGACTGGTTTATTGGTTTATTTCACTTAGCATAATGTACTCAAGGTTCATCTGTATTATCAAGTACTGCAGAATTTTCTTACTTTCTAAGGGTAAATAGTAGTATTTATTTCATTTTATCTTTATCCGTTCATCTGTCAACAGACATTTAGGATGTTTCCATCTTGACTTTTTTTTTTAACCTTTGTTTAAATTTTAAAATTTCTTTTCAGTGTTCCAGAATTCATTGTTTATGCACCATACCCAGTGCTCCATGCAATACATGCCCTCCATAATACCTGCCACCAGTCTCACCCAACCACCCAACCCCCTCCCCTCCAAAACCCTCAGTTTGTTTCTCAGAGTCCACAGTCTCTCATGGTTCATCTCCCCCTCTAATTTCCCCCAACTCACTTTTCCTCTCCATCTCCCCATGTCCTCCATGTTATTCCTTATGCTCCACAAATAAGTGAAACCATATGATAATTGACTCTCTCTGCTTGACTTATTTCACTCAACATAATCTCTAACAGTCCCGTCCATGTTGATACAAAAGTTGGGTACTCATCCTTTCTGATGGAGGCGTAATACTCCATAGTATATATGGACCATATCTTCTTTATCCATTCACCCGTTGAAGGGCATCTTGGTTCTTTCCACAGTTTGGCGACTGTATGGCCCTGCAGTTGCTCTATTTTTAATTTCTTAAGGAATCTCCACACTGTTTTCCAAAGTGGCTGCACCAACTTGCATTGCCACCAACAGTGTAAGAGGGTTCCCCTTTCTCCACATCCTCTTCAACAAATGTTGTTTACTGTCTTGTTAATTTTGGCTATTCTAACTGGTGTAAGGTGGTATCTCAGTATGGTTTTGATTTGAATCTCCATGACGGCTAGTGATGATGAACATTTGTCATGTGTCTGTTAACCATTTGTATGTCTTCTTTGGAGAAGTGTCTGTTCATGTCTTCTGCCCATTTTTTGATGTGATTATCTGTTTTGTGTGTGTTGAGTTTGAGGAGTTCTTTATAGAACTTGGATATCAGCCCTTTGTCTGTAGTGTCACTTGGGAATATCTTCTCCCATTCCATGGGTTGCCTCTTTGTTTTATTGACTGTTTCCTTTGCTGTGCAGAAGATTTTGATCTTGATGAAGTCCCAAAAGTTCATTTTCGCTTTTGTTTCTTTTGCCTTTGGAGACATATCTTGAAAGAAGTTGCTGTGACTGGTGTTGAGGAGGTTACTGCCTATATTCTCCTCTAGAGTTCTGATGGATTCCTGCCTCACATTGAGGTCTTTTATCCATTTCTGGTTTATCTTTGTGTATGGCATAAGAGAATGGTCAAGTTTCATTCTTCCATCTTGACTATTGTGAATAGTGTTACAAATGAACATAGGAATGCTAGCTAGCATCTCTTTCAGATCCTGGTTGAATTCTTTGGATAGATTCCCAGAAATGAGATTGAAAGATCAGATGGTAAATCTGTTTTTAATTTTTTGAGGAACCTCCATACTGTTTTCCATAGCTGCTACACTATTTTGCATTCCTGCCAACAGTGTGCAGTTCCAGTTTTCCAAATCTTTACTAATACTTTTCTTTTTTTTTTTTTTTTTTTTTTTTTTTTTTTTTGGTAATAGTCATTCTGACGGGGGTGGGTGATACCTCTGACAGGTGTGTGCATGTTTTGAGTTGCCTTTCCCTGATTATTAGCAAGCATTTTATTATTAGTTAGCAATTATTGAGCATTTTTTAAAAAGATTTTATTAAGTAATCTCTGCACCCAACGTGGGTCTCAAACTTGATCTCAAACCCCGAGATCAAGAGTTGCATGCTCTACTGACTGAGCCAGCCAGGTGCCTCCAAGCATTTTTTCAAATACATGTCAGTCATTGTAGATCTTCTTTGGAAAATATCTATTCAAGTTTCAGCCTATTTTAAAAACTGGGTTGTTAACATTTTTACTATTGAGTTGTATGAGTTCCTCGTATATTTTAGAGATTAGCCCTTTATGATATATATGGTTTCCAAAAATTTTCTCTCTCCTGCAGGCTGCCTTTTCACTCTATTGATTGTTTGCTGTGCAGAAGATTTAGAGTTTGATATAGTTCTATTTGTTTATTTTACTTTTGTTGCCCATGCTTTGGTGTCATACCTGCAGAATGAAATCTTTGCCACAACCTATCCCTGAAGCTTTTTCCTTGTGTTTTCTTCTAGGAGCTTTATAGTTTTGGATATTACTTACATTTTAAGTCTTTAATCTATTTTGAATTGATTTTTGTGTATGGTCTAAAATAAGGGTCAATTTGATTATTTTTCCATGTTGATAGTTCTACTGACACCATTTGTTGAAGAGACTATTCCTTGAACGTTGTATATGCTTGACATCCTTGTCAAAGACCAGTTGTCCTGATGTAGATGCAGGGATTTACATCTGGACTCTCTATTCTATATCACTGGTCTACATGTCTTATCTTTATGCCAATATCATCCTATTTCAATTACTGTAGCTGTGTAATATATCTTGAAATCAGGAAGTTGGTTGCCTCCAGCTTTGTTCTTCTTTCTCAATATTCATATTTGATAAAAGCTATATAAATAGGCCTTTGTTACTGGAAATCAAGTATGTTGATCAAGACAAATTTGAAACTTAGAACTTAATATTGTTCTCTAAACTCAATTAGCCATTTTCTATGTATCTTTAGCTCTCACTGGAGTGAAAGAATATAAAGAACTGTAAACTACATCTATTATCAAAGTCCTTTCTCTTGTCCTGGTGCCCTATCCCTTTCTCTTGCAACCTTGTGCAGCATTCTCAAGTTCTGCAGATCATGTGGTTCCTATTTGCATTATTCTTTGATGGTATTTCTGTATTAAATAGATGGATTTAGGAGAACACACAGTAGTCAATAAGATAAATAAACTCATAAGTGAACTAAAGAGAAGGAGGCTGTAGAGTATTTGCATTCTTGCAGTTATAGCAGCAAGATATGCCAAGAACACATTTAGAGTATAATCAAGTAGATCAGAGGGTTCAGCTAAGACACCCCATTCAGTTACACTTCTGGTTCTCTGAGATACAAGAGCTCTATTCCCTTCTCCATGTGATGTTTTAGTGAATAAAAACCACATACAAATGGGATAGAGAATAATAGTAAACAGTATATAGTAATTAGCCTTGCGAGCTCTGCTTTGGAGGAGAAATTGTGGTGAAATTTGAATAAGGTTTTAGTAGAATACAAAGTGCAAGACAATGCAGGACTTGAGTGACTTAAGGGACATACTGAGTTGACACACTCAAAAATGTCTGGAGGATGACAGTTATCATTCCTCCTGCCAGCATAGTGTTATAAGTTTTCATTGCCTCTTCTGTCCTATCTTAAGGCTTTGCAACATGAAAGGGAGCTCTTGAAGAGCAGTTAGGGAAGTCATTTTATCACTTAAAAATATAAGGAAAATTCAACTTAAAATTGTTCTCTAATATCAACTAATATTTTTCATGTCACTGGCTGTAGGTCTTGAAAGTTATGGAAACTTTTGGAGATCCCTTGAAATAGTTGCTTCCTTAGCAACAAGCTTCAATAAGTAATATCAGTGGCAGCTGGTATAGTGAAAAGAGCCTGGCCTTTCAATTCAGTTGGAACCGAGTTCACATACAAGCTTTGTCATTTGCTGGTGGCATTACCTTAACCAAGTTGTTTAACTTCTCTTAGCTGTTAGAAGTTTGATCAAGGTTCGAGTTTCCATGCACAAGCTGGAGCTAAGAGTGAAGGAAGCTACCTCCAAAAATGTGTCCAATCAAGTAAGCCATCAACAGACAGCTTGCAAAATGCGTTCCACTACCCCAGTTTCTAGTTGGAGAAAATAAATATGGGAAAGAGAATAAGTGCTGTGGTTAAACAGTTGTATCTCTTAGCTGAGAGCAAAAGAGCAGTTTAACTATATATGGGAGATAGCAGAAAATAGCAGAGTTTAAGGTTTTTGGAAAATCTTAATATACCATACTTTGGATAATTTGTTTGCAATGGATGGCTATAGTGAAAGTCTTTCTGCTTGAAATTTAAGTATTCTTATTTTTCATGCAAATTACCTTACGAGAGAGACAAGATAAATTACAAAGCACATACTGTCTTTAATGAAATGTAACAGTCATCTGCAAAACACATAGCTTTTTCTTAGCTTATACTTTATAAAAGAAAAGAACAAGTAATTTTATGGTTCTTTATGTATAATGCTCTCATAAAATAAATTAAGCATTTATATATGTTTTTCTTATTTACAGCTCACCTGGACATGATTATAGCTTCTCAAGCTTATCTAAAATAAAAGATAATATATATATCAACATCTTTGATGAAATGATTATTGAAAAACATGAGGTAAATTAGAATAATTATAATACTGTTGAACTGATTCTGCAGTCAAACTGAATGAAATCTAGTAACATATTTGTAAATTTGCTTTTAGAGGCAATATCTATTTGTAGCATTTTCTAAAAAGGATTTGGGGTACATGAAATAAAATCAGACATATGGCAAGTCAGTTAAAAAATAACAGAGATCATAAACCACATATAGGAGGAGGAGGGGTAAATATACCAAGAATTTGGGAGAAGCAGGCTTCTACATTTAAACATAACAGTTGAGGGACACCTGGGTGGCTCATTTGGTTAAGTGGCTGCCTTCGGCTCAGGTCATGATCCCAGTGTCCTGGGATCAAGTCCCACATCAGGCTCCTTGCTTGGCAGGGAGCCTGCTTCTCCCTCTGCCTCTGCCTGCCACTCTGTCTGCATGTGCTTGCTCTCTCTCTCTCTCCTTCTCCTTCTCTCTCTGTCAAATAAATAAATAAAATCTTTAATAAAAATAAATAAATAAACATAACATTTGAGTATGAGCTTCCTGGTAGCCAAGATAAATGAAACAAAATGAAAATGGGTTATATATTTCTCACTGTCTGATCAAAGAAAATACACCCCTTCTGCTGAAGACACCAAATTATTCATAGGATTAAAACCCAGTTCTATTCAATCAGATTTTATTTTTTTAAAAGATTTTATTTGTTTATTTGAGAGAGAGAGAGTACCTATGTGTGCACGTACATGGACGGGGAGAGAGAGAGAGAGAGAGAGGGGGGATCCCAAGCAGAACATGAGGCGGGTGGGAGAGAGGAGGGAGAGGGATGAACACACTCTCCACTGAGCAGGGAGCCTGATGTGGAGCTCCATCCTAGGTCCCCAGGATCCTGACCTGAGCTGAAAACAGATGCTTAACCAACTGAGCCACCCAGGCGCCCTGCTTCAATCAAATTTTTAAAATTACTGAATGTCTTCCTCATAGATATGTGAAAGCTCATAACAACATAGTGCAAGCTCTCAAATAAATGCTAGCTTCCCTCCTACTAAGCTTGGCAGCAGAAGTATAAAGATGCAGATCCATTATAGAGGTATAATAGAGTCCCTCTTTGGGGACTCTGATTACATGCCCTAATATAAATGCCCATCAAATCCTATGGCAGTTAGTTGAAGGAGCAACTAATTCTGTCTGGAGGGATTGGGGATCAGAGGGAGAGAAGTTGAATGAGACCTTCAGGTATGCTTCAGGAATGAGACTTCTCTAAGAACTACTAAGAGATATAATGTCAATGTCTTCCAGTTCAATTTCCCAGGAGATGCAGACACACATTCTTATTAAAATATTTTCTATCAATTCTTCATAAAGGCTGAAGGTAAAAATATTGAGGTGTAATTTGGTGGTGGCTATTCCTTTTTTTTAAGATTCCATTTATTTATTTGACAAAGAGTATGAGTGCACAAGCCTGGAGAGAAGCAGTGGGAGAGGGAGAAGCCGAGAGAAAGGGAGAAGCAGGCTCTCTGCTGAGCAGGGAGCCCAATGCAGGGCTCGATTCCAGGACCCTGGGATCATGACCTGAGCTGAAGGCAGACGCTTAATGGACTGAGCCACCCATGTGCCCTGGTGATGGCTATTCTCCAAGGAGTTAAACTGAGTAGTTTCTGAATATCTAAACTGATAATGGGTAGAACTTGGGAAACCCAAAAGAATGCCTAACGGACTTTCTCTCGCAGAAGTGAATTATCTCAATGATCATTTGACCACAATTGTAGTTGACTAATAGTTCAATTCTTATAAGTGCTTTGTGTTGTTAGTGAATGGAATCCATACACTTCAGGTATCAGGCATATGTGACAACATTGGCATGCTCTCTAGGAAAGGAAAGGGCCTGGCCTATACTCTTGCCTTCCTCTCATGCACTGGGTTACAAGGTAATGATAGGCCCAAACATTCCATTTTCGCAAAGAAGACCAGGCCTAGAATGAGTCCCAGGTTGACCACACAGTTGAAAGAAGGTTTTAGTTTATCATCCATCACTATTCTTTAGAAAATAGTCTCTTTCCATGCCTTGATTTTCCTCTTTTCCCTATTTTTTGTTCCTGTTATCAACTATTTCTTACTTCCTGCAGGTTTTCCCCTCATTATTTAACTTGTTAGCAGGAAGCAGAGGACTTGGAAGTCTCACAGACATGTGGCTTATTTTTAGCACTGGGAATGAAAGAGTGGGCCGAAATGAATTTGGAACCAATCTCTATTTCATAGTAGTGGTAATATTTTGAGGCCATGAATTTATCTCTAAAATAGCTTAGACTAGATCTTTCCTGTTAGGTTATTTTTATTTTGTGTTATTTTCTATGTATTTTTATTACATTTATCTTTCTTGACATACTAGTTATTTAATACTATGTTCTTATATTTCCAAATGTTTGAGTGACTCTAATGTAAAGTTTTGATTTTAAATTCTAGTTTTTAGGGGTCCCTTTGGGTTAAGTGTCTGCCTTTGGCTCAGGTCATGATCCTGGGGTCGTGGGATTGAGCCCTGGTTCAGGAGCTCTCTGCTCAGTGGGGAGTCTGCTTCTTCCTCTCCCTCTGCCACTCCCCCTGCTTGTGCTCTTACTTTTTCTCTCAAATAAATAAATAAATAAAATCTTAGAAAAATAAATTCTAGTTTTATTGCATTGTAACGAAAGTGCTTTTGTGATTTTTAATAATTGGTACTATGATTTTTGAAAAACTTAACTCTTTAAAAATATTTCTTGAAGTTTAATTTTAATTATATGCTTTTCTAAAGTTCACAGACCACTTCAGATAAGTTTAGATTATTCAGATGCTAGAGACTCAACTCCAGGTTTCTTAATTATATTTGTGTTGACAAACTTATTCTGGCAAACATCTTGCTTTCTAATAAATAGTAGAGACAAAAGGCTAAAAAGGAAAAAAACTGTCATTGCTTCAGAACATGAAACCAAATATTGCTAGTATCACCCCCAAAGCCTCTTTCGTGCTCTCTCCAAGTTGCTTCCTTCCCATGAGTAACTATCCTAGCTTTTTTTTAAAATTTAAATTCAATTAATTAACATATAATGTATTATTTGTTTCAGGGGTACAGGTCTGTGATTCATTAATCAGTCTTACACAATACACACCGTTCACAACAACACATACCCTCCCTAATGTCCATCACCTAGTTACCCGCCTCCCCTCCAGCCACCCTCAGTTTGTTTCCTAAGACTGAGTCTCTCATGGTTTGTCTCCCTCTCTGGTTTCATCTTATTTCATTTTTTCCTCTCTTCCCCTGTGACCCTATGGCTTGTTTCTTAAATTCCACATATCAGTGAGATCATATGATAATTGTCTTTCTCTGATTGACTTATTTCGCTTAGTATAATACCCTCTAGTTCCATCCACGTTGTTGCAAATGGCAAGATTTCGTTTTTGATGGCTGCATAATACTCCATTGCATGTGCATGTGTGTGTATGTGTCTGTATGTATATCACATCTTCTTTATCCATTCATCTGTTGATGGCCACTATCCTACCTTCTAACAACATAGATTAGGTATTACTTATTTTTTAATTTTGTATAGTTGAAATCTTGTATAGTATGCATTCATCTGTGAGTGGCTTATTTCTCTCTACATTGTTTGTGGGAGTCATCTGTAATATTACTCATTGATTCTCACAGATATATGGTATATGATTGCAGGAGTATACAACTTTTTTATGCATTCTGACTGATGGATAATTTGCTTCTTTCTAGTTGTCAGTTCTTACATTTAACACTGATGTAAATATAATTGGATGTGTCGTGGGGAAATTTTGCATTTCTGTTGGAAATGTATGTAAGAGTAAAATTGCTAACTCTTAGATTACACATATGCTCAGCTTTAGTAATTTAATGCCAAGTATTTTCCAAAATGTTCGTGTTGATTCATATTTCCATCACCAGGTTATCAGAGTTCTGACTGATCCACATCCTTGTTGTTACTTAGCATTGTCTGATTTCTTCATTTCAAACATACTAATGAAAGTAGTAGTATCACCTTATGGTTTTAAGTTGCATTTTAATGACTATTCATGAAATTGAGCACTGTTTAAGCATTGAACACTATGTTCTAAACATAGAATTGTTTTCTATGTTTATTGACCATTTTGATACCCTCTTTTGTGAAAGATGTGTTCAAGTATTTTGCCCGGGTTTTTTTCATTGATTTTTAGCAGCTCTGTGTATACTCTGGATATGAGTGCTCTGTCCGATATACACTTCCTAAGTATTTTTCCCATGCTGGCTTGTCTTTTTAATTTTTTTAATGTGTCTTTTGATGAACAAAAATTTTGATTTAATATAGTACAATGCAGTGGTTTTTTGGGTCCTCTTTTTGGGTCCTCTTTAAGAAATATTGCCGACTTAAGGTCATGAAGATATTATCCTGTGATTACTCCAAAAAGTTGAATCATTTTATCTTTCACATTTAGATCTAATATCCAACCAGAATTGATTTTTATGTGTCTGTGAGGTAGAGGTTCAAGAGTATTTTTTTCCCGTAAGACTATTCAGCTGACCCAGCATCACTTATGGAAAGAATCATCCCCTCCCCCACTGCACTACAGAATCACCCTTTGTTGTATATCTGGTGACTGTATAAATGTGGGTTAATTTCTGGATTCTCTATTATGTCGTATTAATCTGTTATTTATCCTTACATAGATACCACACTGTCTTAGTTACTAAAACTTTGTTATAAATCTTGATATCTAGAAACCTAAGTTTTCTAGCTTTTTTTCCTTCCTCAAGATTGCTTTGCCTATTCTCAGCTCTTTGTATTTCCATATAAATATTAGAGTCAGCTTTATGACTGCCAAAAACAAGATAAAACCTGCTAATATTTTTATTAGAATGGATTGAATACATAGATCCATTCAATTACAATTGACATCTTTATAATATTGATCTTTGCAATCCCATGTACATGGCATATGTTCCCTCTCCCCTCTTTAATTATCTTTGTATTAGTATTCTCCAGAGAAACAGAATCACTTATTTTTATTATATATATATATATACATGGAGATTTATTATGGGAATTGGCTCATGGGATTATGGAAGCTGCGATATGCCACAATATGCCATCGCAAGCTGGAGAACAAGAAAAGCAAGCGCTAAAGTTCAATTTGAGTCCAAAGGCCTGAGGACAGGGAGACTGCTGGTATAAGTCCAAAAGCACTTGAGAACCAGGAGCTCTGATGTCCAAGAGCAGAAGATGGATGTTCCAACTCAAGAAGAAAGAGAATTTGCCCTTCCTTTACCCCTTTGTTCCATTCAGGCCCTCAGAAGGACAAGATGATTTCTGTCCACATTGATGAGGGCTAACCTTTACTCAGTCTATTGATTCAAGTGCTGTTCTCTCCAGTAACACCCCCACAGACATACCCAGAGAAAATGTTTTACCATATCTGGGCATCCCTTAGCTCAGTCAAGTTGACACATAAAATTAACTATCACAATTTCCTTTCCCAATTTGCACCATGATGGGGCTTAGGCATGCCTAGAATCAATCATAATATTCTAAACAGGCCAAAATGATTAATTTCTCTTAGTACACAGATGGATGGTTTACTTTAACGGGATGGCCTGTTGTTTACTTCTTTAATGACAAGGTCCTGGAAGTGTCAGGCAAGCTCTATCCAAGGCTAACGTGGAGCTAGGAAAGAAAGGAAATCAAACCAATCTTGCAAATCTGAAATTCCCATGATAAAGACATCAGGATCTTAGGGAAAATAAACAGTCTGTCAACTAGCAAGACATAACATACCAAGCAGCCAGAATTGGTCTATCAGTGCAATCACTCCTTGATAGAGAAAACTTTCTTAAAAACTGAACTGGGCTCAGAAGACTGCTTGGTAAATAAGAGAAAACTGAATTGCCTGGTCTTCAGGGCTTAATGATATAGACTTGGGGGTCACCTGTTCCCAATAGACATGTTATGCACTTAAATTACTTAGCCATGTCAGCAAACCGGCTTCTTTTTTACCATGTTTTTTCAACCATCAGACTTCCACTCTAAGTCTACTTTTTTCACTGATCCAGCATCCATGATACTGTTCCTCTCTTTGAGTTTGTCTTTATCATTGAGACATATTTCACTACCATTGAATATCCTAAAACGTTGTTAATGGTGGTGATGTCTTCGGGGCTAAGGTAAGTTTTATTCTTTGTATTCTTTAGTATATTTTCAAAGTTTGCTACACAGAGTAGATCTATCACAATAATGTAAATAGCCATACATAGGCCAGCAGCTCCACAACAGGGCATTATTTTGCTTTAAATAGTCAATTATCTTTTAAAGAGAGAAAAATATTCTTTTAAAAAGAAAAAGCGATTTTTTTATACTTACTTGCAAGTTTGTGAAGTTATTCATCACATGGTATAAAGTAAGTAATAGAAAAATTATTCATATTAAAAGGATCCCTATTTCAAGAGCTGCAGTAGTCATTCACGTGTAAGAAAGAATTGGCTCGGATCCATTGTCTTCCCTTTCTCGGCTCTTCTGCAACAATCTGAGGTAATAGAAAATGATTATTTGCTAATTATTCTGAGTTTTTACCTCTGGTTAATAAAAACGTACTGTTTGTTGCCTTTGAATCAGATTCTGTGATTGGCAGACTGGTAGGTCAGTTAAAGTGATCTTGTGTTTGAGTGCCATTAGGATGTTGCAGTATTTAAATGTTTTCGCTGTCTCTAGAATAGGAGACACCCATAAATTTATATTCTATCTTTAGAGTGTTCACTGATAAAGAACAACAAAGGTAGCCTCAGGTCTTAAAGCAACACATTTGCATATAATCGATTTTTAGGACCAGATTCACAAATGTTCTTTGATTATTGATGTTGCTTTGTGACCATGGGTTCCAGGAGCTTCAGCTTCTCGGGACTGTTTATTGATGATGGTGAGACTGATGATTAGCACCTGTCTCTGTGATAACCCCACAGGGCTCTCCTGTTATGTAGCACAAATATGCTTCAAGTCCAGCAAAATACAAAAACTTCAGCCTAGACTCCATTTTAGGCTTTGTTACTTTCTTACAGAGCTATCTATGCCAGACACAGAAGTTTCAGAAATGAATTTTCTACCTCAAGGAGCTCACTGTCTATAGAAGAAAACTAACACTTTAACACAACCTAATAATGCTGTAGTGCTTTGATAGGGGCATAAGATAGGTGCTATGAGAACAGACAGTAGGGAGTACCTTGCTGGCTTGGAGGAGGAGTGCGGGGTATTCATAGGAGTCAGGGGTGAATAAGAGGGGTATGAGGAGGAGAATGAAAGTATTTACAGAAGAGATAACTTTTTTTTAATATTTTATTTATTTATTTATTTGACAGACAGAGATCACAAGTAGGCAGAGAGGCAGGCAGAGAGAGAGGAGGAAGCAGGCTCCCTGCCAAGCAGAGAGCCCGATGCGGGGCTCGATCCCAGGACCCTGGGATCATGACCCAAGCCGAGGGCAGAGGCTTTAACCCACTGAGCCACCCAGGCGCCCCAAGAAGAGATAACTTTTGAATCAAGTCCTTAAAAATGGTATGCCAAACAGAAGAAGGTATTTAACTCAGAAGGAATTATGTGCGTATTAGTAATGCATTCAGCCATTTGCCACAGAAAACCTGCAAGGGGTCTATGATGCAAGGGGTCTATTTGTCTCACCTAAAAAGAAGTCTGGATGACAGTGCAGCAGCTCAAGTGTATCATCATATCACATAAATATCATTTACCTTTCACCCTCATAATTGCAAATTCTTCAATGCACCTCCAGCCTCGTATTCATGTTGTAGACAAGAGCAGGGTGAAGCAAGAAGGGGCAGTGCCTGTATCAGGAAAGCAGACACTTTCTCAGAAAATCCTGGCAGACTTCTTATAGTTATGTGACTTGTCTTGTTGCTGCCTAAAACCGTTGGTGAGAAAGGACAGAATGGATATTAGAGGAGAAATGATCACCTAATGTGTCATCACGAGGGATGTCACACAGGAGCATGTTGCAAGTACAGGGCTGCAAACAAAGAGCAATAGAGATTTATTATTTTTTTAATATTTTATTTATTTATTTGAGAGGGCAAGAACCAGAGAACACAAGGGGGGAGGGTTGTGGTGAGAGAGCACAAATGAGATGAAGGGCAGAGGGAGTAGCAGACTCCCTGCCGAGCAAGGAGATCGATGTGGGGCTCAATCCCAGGACCCTGGGATCATGACCTGAGCCGAAGGCAGACGCTTAACCGACTGAGCCACCCATGCGCCCCAGCAATAGAGCTTTTAAGTTGTTAGAGGTACAGGGCTTCCTACCTCTGTAAATCTGTGGATATCTCCCAGTCTCAGGCCAGACTCTAGGACAGAGAGGTAGTTGACAATGTGAACTTCAGCATGGGCAGACCTCATTAGCTGTGTGAGTTGGCACAAATTACTTAAATTCTGTGAGCTTCCGTTTCCTTATCTGGAAAATGGAGATAAAAGCCATATCTACTTCATTGAATGATATGATCTGTATCAAGTGTTAGGCACAGTGCCTTGCACACAGTAAGTCCTCAATACCTAGTAGCTATTACTATTAGTTATTATTACTGTAAATCAGCTCCTACCTCCACACACGCACACACACACAGTCAGGAGAGCCCTCCTCCATGTGGACCTGTGGGTTGTCCTTGCTGCTATTATATTTTTCCTTCTCTTTCTAGACCTAATGTAAAATGTAACATGGTCTTTTAGTGTCTTCTCTGAGCCTGAACTGGATCTTCTTAGAACTTCTATCATTCTGTTAGGGTAACCTGCACCCTCATGTCATTCCTTTCTAACATATGCCCTCTCCACATAGTGCATATTAGTCGGGAACCCAGGGTGTCAAGGTGCCTGTGAATATAGACCACCATGGAGAACCTGATCATCCTCGCACAGGTGCATAGAACCAGCACGTACGTGCCCATGCACGCCTGTTTCCTCCACTGAAGAACACTGGAATGGGCTGTACTGCACCTGCAGATGTATGTTTCCTTCATGTAGAATCTAATATATCGATATATTCTTTCAGATTAGTGGAACATTTCAAGTAAATATCCCACCAGTTTTGCTTGGGTATACTTGGAGTAAAACTTACGTGTCTCCTAAAGAAGATTTTAATGGGCAGAATTTAAAAGAATGTACCTTCTTAAATATTTTTGCTACCATTGAACCTCAGATATCACATATCACCTGTAATCCAGAACTAGACAAGGTAGGTTTTGCATTGAATTGTTTTTATGTGTACTACTAAAGAAGTAGAAACTGTTCTTAAAAACTAGTAATAGTAATTTCAGAGCTGGTGAAAATGAACATTGATTTTTGATATTTTCTTATGGGAACAACATAGTACAGTGTCAAAATATTTTGAACTTTATTCCAGTTTTCAGATCAAACCGATATTTTGGAGAGAGCACAGACTTTTAAAAAAACTTGTAAGACAATGTTTCCCAACCGAAGAATCACAACTACTGTCTTTAACAGTGAAGGGATACAGATTTTAGTAACAAGATATATCAAGGCATTAAATCCACCTCAGCAACTCCTGGATATGTTTCTTCATGATTCTAATGCAACACTTGTAAGATGTTTATTTTAGTAGCTTTATTGATATATAATTCATATTACATAGAATTCACGCATCTAAGGTGTACAATTCATTGGTTTTTAGTATATTCACAGAGTTGTGCAACCGTCCCCATAGTAAAATTTAGAACATTTTTGTCAATCTTAATTTACATTTATTTTGTTTACTTTTTTATATTAACTTTGAGCATAACCTCCTTACTAAAATAGTTTTGCTTTCAAAGACAGTTTTCCTGGGAGAGAAACCATCTATGTTGCAGTATGTCCTCCTGAGCCCCAGATGAGGGAGAATATTTCATCTAGATTCCCTTCATTTCTGCACCCTCAGACTAGAGACACTGTTGCTACAGCAGTTCATGTGACCACACTTTGTAACATTTCTACCAAACGTTGAAAGATGACACGGAAAAATTCCAAATTACATTTCTAAGGAAATGTGTCCTTCTAAGGATTGCTTCTCACAGGATAGCTTCTCACTATATGTGAGAATGAAGAAACCATGTTCTATTTTTCTCTGTAAACTGCCAACATAACACTTCCCACTCCATTCCTATGTGACTTTTTCTTTATCATATCTATTTGCCAGCTGACAAGAGAGACATATACTTGAAATTGAATTTCATATAAAATGAAGATTTATTCACTAGGTACTCAAAACCTCCTTCTAGTTCGAGAAAGGAAAATATGAAATAAAAATTATAAGTCTCCTCTTTGAGAAAAAAAATTAGTTTTGCTTAAAGGGCATTCATGAACAATTGCTTATATCTTTTGTTTAGTCAGGTTTGATTGAGTCAGTTGGTTCACTTCAGAATATTTTATTTGTCCACTATAAAGCTCCCTCAGCTGGACTCTTCAGGATAAAATCAAAAGTCTTAATTTAGGTTGCCTTTTGCTTCACTCTGCCTTTCCATCACAAGTTTCTTCCTGTCTGTTTCTTATTGCCCAAAGTCCAAAGAGATAATAATATACTCTAGATTTATTTCAAAGACAATCTTTTCTTTTTTAAAAAAGAATACAACTCTTAGGAACCTTGCTTATGAAGAACTATGAACCATGTTCAATTGCATGAAGTCAGAAACATGACCAGTGTAGGAGGTCATTACTGCATAAGTGATGGCTATTATAAACCAGTGAAAATATCGGTAAACTTTCTATGTTGGCTCATTATTTGTATCTCTTTCTCCTTTCCTACTTTAGTCTGAGCCTTTCTCTCCAGCCCTTTAGGGGGAATAGGCCACCAACATTTTCCTGCTTCAACAGCTTGTAATAAGCTTATATTAATAAAAAATAATGCTGATAGATCTGGAACCTAAAAGCAAATCAAACTTTTGCTATTCTTCAATGTCTTTCTAAAAAATTTTTTAACAGTTGTAATTTAAGGTATATATGTAATATCTATCATGTTACATTTTAATAATTTATTACAGTGAAGTGTAATGGTTAACAGGCATTCTCTGGAATCAGGCTAACTTGGGCTTATTCCCAGAGACACCATACATTGTGTTAGCTCTGTGACCCTGGGAAAGTTACCTTAGCGCTCTATTTTTTTTTCCTTTTATGTAAAACAAAAGTAATAATAGTATGTACTTGAAGGGCTTGTGGGATACACTAAATGTGATGATATTGCACTTAAAACACTGTGCTTGGTGATGGGCGTATAGTGTATACTTAATAAATGTTAGTTAATATTATTCTAGGACCTCATTGCTCGCTTTGTATCTTTGATTCCTATTGTGCCTGATATTCTGGATGAAAATGATGGTTTTGACATATGGATGACATCAGAGGTAACAAATTAATGTTTTATTTATTTATTTTTAAGATTTACTTATTTGAGAGAGAGAGAGAGAGAGTGTGTGTGTGTGCGCCCAAGTGGGGGGAGGGGTAGAGGGTGACAATTTCAAGCAGACTCCCCACTGAGCACAGAGCCCTACGTGGGCCTCGATATGACAACCCATGAGAACAAGAACCTGAGTGAAATCCAAGAGTCAGACTTTAACCAATTGAGCCACCCAGGTGTCCCCATTATGTTTTATAATTAAAATATTTAGTATTTCTCACCTTTCTCCTAAACAAACATTTATGCACTTATGAAATACTTTGTCTTATGAAATTTAAAGCATTTGATAATTTAATACATTGTTTTCAGCTCTGTAACAATCCATAGAAATAATTCTTAAGGAGGAACAACCTCATTCAACATTATAAGTGGTAGTTCATGAATATTTTAATTCAATGGGAATTCCGGGAGTGCAGTATTATGACATCCTCCAGAAAGAAATATGGCTTGTCACTATGGAGCTGGACAGATGCTGAGTCTAGGGCAAATACCACCACTTCTCAGAAGGTTTCTACAGTCTCCCCACATCTGAATGGAGAGCTTGCACAACAATGCTCTCTTCCTTAGCACTTGGATTAAAATTCTCTTTAGATTGGTTGCCAAATAGAATACAAGCCCCATGCAATGTTTGAAACATATTTGTACTAAAAATTTGTTTATCTGAAATGCAGATTTAATTGGTCATCTACTTCTCCCCAAAATCTGGTAATCCTCATTAAAGCAGTTTTTTCATTCCACCCTAAATTATATTTAGTTGCTTATATTATTGACCCTACACCCACACTCTGTACATACACATCCCAAGTTTAACCTCTGAATGAAGAGGTAGACTTGATTTATTTTTATAATTTTATATAAATTTAGCAAGCATTCAATAAATATTTTTTTAAAGATTTTATTTATTTATTTGACACAGAGATCACAAGTAGGCAGAGAGGCAGAGAGGGAGGAGGAAGCAGGCTATCCGCAGAGTGGAGAGCCCAATATGGGGCTCGATCCCACGACCCTGGGATCATGACCCGAGCCAAAGGCAGTGGCTTTAACACACTGAGCCACCCAGGCACCCCCCCAATAAATATTTTTAATTGAAAATTACTAGTAAGACAGGAGCCTAAGAGAAGGAAACTTTCCATTTGGAACCAATGGTCCTGGCAATTAATCTAAAATGTTTTAGAGGCTAGAGTTGAGCTGAAACGGATTTAGGGGACATAGGGCTAGCTTAACTGGTTAGCTACCCTCTCTTCTGCTAAGTGAGAACAAGCAAGACACAAGCATGGGGTTCTAGTGATTCAGTGATTCAAATGTAGTAGAAGTCAATGAGGTGTCATTAACTTTAGACTCTTCTGAGACTCTTCCACCTAATAAGAATATGCTCATGGTTATTATGATCCTACAGAACATTGAAAGAGCCTCTAAAATATATTTTTTAAAAAATCCAAAAAACATAAAAATAACCATTCAGGTAAATACTAGAACTCCCGGGTCACCTCCACCCTCCACACCCCCAATCCAAATAATACTCATAACCAAGATGTTAGTTACTACAAGTGTGAGCTTCCTTTTCCCACTGACATGAACTCTTTTTTTTAATAGTTCTTTTTTTTAAAGATTTTATTTTTATTTATTTGACAGAGATCACAAGTAGGCAGAGAGGCAGGCAGAGAGAGAGGAGGAAGCAGGCTCCCTGCTGAGCAGAGAGCCCGATGTGGGGCTCGATGTGGGGCTCGATGTGGGGCTCGAT
>ML106917.1:0-42035 GCA_003697995.1 Taxidea taxus jeffersonii
ATATACTTTTTTTTTAGTAGTCTGTGTGCTTTGTAATCAAATAACATTAATTGACTGAAGTAGGTTGGGCTATATAAAGATGTAGACCCTGAATAAGAATTTGAGTGCAAAGTGGTTTGTTTGGGAGGTGATCCCAAGAAACCCTTAAGAGGAGTAAGAAAATGAGAAAAACAAAAGGAGAAAACTTACACAAGTTGTATTGTTAATAATAAAATTATCTCTGTAGACAACTAGAGTTCAACATGTCTAGGAATCTCTGGAAGACAGTACCGAGCAATGATTAGTTATATCTGAGGACCACAAAAAAGGGTGTATTTGTACTCTAATTCCCTTTCATTATTCACTGAAAGCAGCAATGAAGGGTGCTAACTCCAAGGAATTCTGATCTACCCAATAAGTGAACCTAAGGTAGCAAGTCCTGGAAGAGAAGGTGTTTGCTGTAAGACACTATCTGCAGGTGCTAGAATAAGGGTGAATACTGAGGGGATGGGAGGAACATTGAAAGTGTCTGCAACAAGAAGCAGTAAGTATGGTTAGAAGTATTCTGAAATGACCACCAAGAATCCCATCCCTTGTGGTGGATGCTTTGTATAATTCCCTCATTTGAATGCTCTCAGAATCAGTAATATGATGGGTCTCACTTTATAGTTATGCTGTGTTACATGGCAAATGGATTACATGTAGGTAATTAAGATGACAAATCAGTTGATTTGGAGTTAATCAAAAGGGACGTAATCAGACTTAAACATGTGGGATCCCTTAAAAAGGAAAATGTTCAAAGAATGATTGAAACTGCCACAGGTTATATGGCTGTAAAGGGCTGAATTCTGCTAACCAATTGAATGAGTTCATATGCGACTGCAGCCCTGGCCAACACCTTAACTTAAACCTGTAAGACCCCAAGCAAAGAACCCAGTTATGTTGTACCTGGACTTCTGAGCTACAGATATTGAGAGATACTAAATTTGTGTTGGTTGTAAGCTGCTAAATTTGTGGTAGTTTATGCAGCAATAGAATTTAAAATACCCATAGGCATGTCACACACATACAAACACACACATACACACACACACACACATAAATCCTACATATTTGGCTAAGAAATTGAGAACCTTACAGTTTATTTCTTTTCTCCAGCTCAGACTGATTTAAATGTCCCACTCTTAAATTCTTAAAGTGCATTTCACTTGTAATATTTCTTCTATTGAACACATACCCATATCCTTGCCCAACTCTGGGGGTTTCCCAAACTCAACTTCTAAGTACTCAATCATTTCTCCAAGGTGAGAATCACTGTTTTTTTGCTGTCATATAAGTGTAGTTGTTTTTAAATGTAGCAGTTTTATAAACTGCTATCTACATAACCAAAATTCTAGCCACCATCCTCTCCCCCATAAATTTACCATCTTTGTCCTCTTCTTCTTAATAACCACTTTCACTACTTCCTTCATTCTCTTTGTCCACATTGACCCAATAATCTATACAAACATTTACTGTCTTTACTTCACTGCCTAAGTGTTTTAGTCCTTTTCTGTCTAGCCCATCTAAATCTCCACAAAATGCTGCGTATAACACACATACCCACAAATATATACATACTACACAGAAGACATTATTGATGAATTATATTAATTAATTCAAAATATATGGATTGATATAAATGTATAGATATAAGAGGGGATGATTATTTAAGAAAAAAACCTAATTTATCTTAGCATACAATTCACTTACTCTAACCTTCACTCAGGAAAGAAATATCAACACTGTTTCTAAGCCCTTTGCAGAAAAACTAGATACAATTTCCCAAATTGGGAAATGACAGAAAGTGGTTGGAAGACTAAATGCAGAAACTTCCTTGAAAAGTTTTTTTTTTTTAACATTTTATTTATTTATTTGACAGAGAGAGAAATCACAAGTAAGCAGAGAGGCAGGCAGAGAGAGAGAGGAGGACGCAGACTCCCTGCTGAGCAGAAAGCCAATGCAGATGTGGGGCTTGATCCCAGACCCCAGGACCATGATCTGAGCCAAAGGCAGAGGCTTAACCCATTGAGCCACCGAGGTGCCCCAAGGGTAGGTTTTTGAGTATGAAATAAAAATTTGGAATTGTTTGCAGATTTTGTGGATATTCTGAGGAATGAGTGACATAAACCCTACTCCCATGCAGAATCTCATAGAGGAAAAACCACCTTAGAGGAGAATTTCACCTTTGGAAATTTGAACCTAGTCCCCAGGGCTTCAAGTGTCAGTAAAAATTCCCACTCTCTCTAAACACTAGCTGTGAGTCTTACCTTTTAAGATCATGTAAGCTTATATAATTAGCCTATGAACAATGACCTTTGGAACAAGATAAAGAGAGCCCTAGCCAGACTGGGAAACACCTCATGAAAACTTTAATCACCTTTGGGCCTGACTTCATAATGAATGGAATGAGAGATCCCTACTATTTTGAGGGAGAAAAAAAATAAGAACTACATTTGTTTATTTTTCATGGTTGAATAAAAAAATGTGCTTTTACAGCCATTCCTAGAAAGATAGATGTTTGATAGGTCAATCACTTAGCAGATATCTGGATAATTGATGGGTGAGAGGTTAGGTGGTCAGGGAAGTTAAATGGGTAGATGGATTGAGAATTGATAAGTAGGTAGATGCATAGAGAAATCAATGGATGATAATTGATACAATATGCAGTTAGATAATTTTCCTAATTATAAATATCTTAAAAATCCATATAGTGATTACAAGAATAAGGACATAAGCCCTTGGGCATTGCTTTACCCATCACTGAATAGTGGTTACTTTAAAGATGTCTCTTTAAAGTTCTTTAGGGAGAGCTACAAAACATATTCAACCAACCAAAGCCTCAGGCTAGATTTGTGTAGGGTGTTCATAATTATACAAACTAGAAAGAGGCCAAAATGATGAAGTTAATGTCTTTCCCAAATGAGAAAATGTTAGTCAACTACCGCAAGGCTAGAAAGTAGTTAAGCTGCTCATTAACAATTGAGTCTTAAAATGTTTTTAATACTGAAGACTCATTTAACTTCTACTGAGTGAGTCTAGCTACGTCAGTCAGTTTTGCATACACTGTAGAAAAAGTAAATCATAATTTCTGCCCTTATCAATTACACAGTCTAAAAGAGTAATGAATACATATGAACATATAGTTTCAATATAAGGCAGAATATAATCAAGGATTTAAATAAATACAAACTAAATTATACAAAGTACATCAGTGTAAATATTTAATTGGGGCTGAAAAACTTTATCATTGATGTGGCATAGTAATGCTCAAAGACTTTGATAATTAATTTAACCTCTGTGATTTTAAGCAAATTACTTATTCTCTATAAGCTTGACTTCCTCATCCTGAACATAGTTTTAGGGATACCATCTATTGTGTGAGGTGTCAGGGAGGATTTAAAAAAATAACCCGTGTAAAGTATTTAAATTTTAAGCTTAGTTAATATTGTTAGGATTTGTATGATATATCTTAGACCATTTTATCAAAACCATGCAAGATATTTTGAGAGAAGAAATGTTTTTGGCAAACAGTCTTGATTGTTCAATAGGGAAAGTTAAGAGGGCATAAGTTTCTATTTTAATAAAATGTCAGTGGAAATAAAATAGATAATAGTAGATATAACAAGCATTTCAGATTTCAAATAAAATGGTTAATTCTTTTGTTAATCCTCTATGCTTTGTTTGTAAAAAGTAGAACTGTAAAAGCTATTGAATACAATAACCCCAAGGAAAGTTGATGAATAGATGCTAGAAGTAGAGAAAAAAGTTTAATGTGTGGAAGGAGAGGACAGTTTGACTTAGGTCAATAAAAGGGTTTTGATGACAAAAATGAATGACCATTTTAATGATACTGGTAGAGGAGTAAGGTGAGGAGGGTAGGTACACAGAAATGAAGAGATGTAAATCATTGGATTAAAGAAAAATCGGTGAGGAATATGCTAAAAAAAAGTTTCAGTGAATTTTTTCTACTTAAGGCAATTAATGGGAAAGAAAAAAATTGAAAAATAAAGAAAAAAGAACACCCTCAAAGAGAGAAAAAAAGAGAAGTGGTATAAAATCCCACTGAAAAGAAAGATATGCGGGCACACCACATTCTTCTATCCACAAAGTACACCAAAATTCCTACAAGTTTTTTTCAACTAAATTACATATGTTAAGACTGAGGAAACCTGCTTTTTTTAAAAAAAAAATTAAATTGCATATAAATCTGAAGGAAGAATAAAATTATAACTTTATCCCAAAAAGTGTATAGTAAGCTTATTTATGAGATTTTTCTACCTTCTCTATGCATAGCATGTTAAAAATTTATAAGAATAAGCAAATTCAAAGACATGTACTCTGCTGAAAGTGAGATAAATAACTCTAACGGAACAGAAGTAGAATATTACCTGAGTTTGAAGTTACATGATTGCTGGGCACTGGGCCTAGAATCTAGCAGAGATACTCAAGCTATTTCATTCTGTTGGAGAACAGGAATTGAATGTTCTGCATGAAGTATGCAAATAGAACCAGAAAAGCTTTGTGAAACTTGGGACATAGAATGAGTTTCCCATATTCATAACAGTGAGACACTGGCATTGGCCTGTGTCTAGATGCTCTGATGTGAGAGGTCTAGGGAAAGTGGACACATTATTTTAATGAAAACATGAATCCAATTTCCCACTGGCATTTGGCCTTCCTTCCTTCCTTTATTTTTTTTCCTTCTTTTCTTTTGCTTTTTCTCTCTTTCTTTCTGTTCCCCTTTTTCCCTCTTCCTTCCTTTCTTTTTCTTTTCCTAAATCAGATATTTAATCAGATATATTAATAACATACAGATCCATACTTCACCCATATAATATATCTTCTTTGGGACTATTTCTTATTGAAGAATGGAAGATAATTTAACACAGTTTCCTCTCTATGTAAGTTTAAGAGAAGCAGGAAAAGATAAAGAGGGAGAGGAAAAGGTATGGGGAGACAGAGAATCCACTCCAGAATGCTACAGTCAAGAACACAGGGTTCCCTACCCACGCCCCCACGCCCAGTTCTCAGTTATCCTGTCCATACCTGAGGCTAAATCCCAGAACGTGCAACTGAGAAGTGGAGCTCAATTCTTCTGTCCAGTCCCCTCAGGGAATTAAGATCCTATCTTTCACCACTAGGTATTTCCCTATTATGAATAAGAAGCCCTAATTGCCTTTGCTCTACTTCATGAAATAGTGATTCTATACCAACAGAGCAAGCCCAGAGGCTTCTGACCCCTCATCAGGGGCTTCTAGTGTGTGGGTGTCACTCACTGAGAAGTTTGTCATTGTACCCATCCCAAGCTTCAGACCCTTGGTGAGGGCAGGGGTAGGGGAAAAGAAGCAGGCCATGAAATGCATAGTTTGTAATTCCTTTCAAAGGGATTTGCAACAGAGTTTGGGGAATTTGAAGCCTAATTAGAGGTTGTGGTAGGGAAATACAATTGGGAGGACATTTAAGATATAAGCTAATGTATCACCTCACCGGTGTGCAGGAGAGTGACTGGGAGTGAGACAATGGGGAGGAACCCTACTGGGGTCTGAACAAATATCAGACACTGACCATAGAAACCATTCCATCAAAATAACCACAATTTGATTGGGTTAGTTGGCAGAAAGTCTATGCCCCTCGGCATTATTGAAACAATTGAGCAATAACCTGGAAATTAGTAGAGTGTAACAGTGGGTGTGGTCAGGGAAAGAGAGGAAGGGAGCTCCTCCTAACCACTGTTATCTCAAGGTGACTGTAGGTATACCGAAAACGGTGCACCCCTGAGGACCCATGAAGATTCACCCTGTGTGAAGGGAAAGAGATGTCGCTAAAATAATTCAGTGAGTCACTAAAGTAACACACAAGAAGATATCAGTGACAAGACTCAGGGGGATAGGGTACAAGTACTCAGGGTTGCCAAAATATGTTACCTAAAATATCTAGTTTCTAACAAAAAATGATGAGGCACACTGGGAAAAAAGGCAGGCAACAGAAACTTCTTAAAAAGAGTGACCAGATTTACCAGAAAATAAAACAAAACAACGCCAAAAAACCCCAACACCTAAATGGCCATTTGAAACAGGTTCACAGAATTAAAGGAAACCGTGAATTAATAAATAAAGTAAGATGATAATTGTCACATCAAATAGAGAATATCAATAAGTAGAAGTCATAAAAAAGAACACGGGAGGGGCACCTGGGTGGTTCAATCAATTAAGCGTCTGGCTTAATTTCCGCTCAGGTCATGATATCAAGGTCCTGAGATCAAGCCCCATGCTGTGGAATCTACTTGAGATTCTCTCTCTCCCACTCCCTTTACCCCCGCCCCCCTCCCCCCACCAAAAAAAAGAACACAGAAAATTCTGGAGTTGGAAAAAAGTGAAATACTATTTCACTAGGGGCTCATAAGTAGGTACAAACTGGCAGGGGGAAAAAAAAAAGCGAACTGAGAATAGATGGATAGCAAGCATGCAAGCAAAAAAAAAAAATAGTTCAGAAATAAGAATGAAAATAATTGAGAAGAGCCTCAGGAAAATTTGGGATACCGATTATCATATCAAAATACACATAATGGCAGTATCAGAAAGAGAGGAGAGAAGGGAGAAGAAGAAATGCCAAATAAAATTACTGCTAAAAACAATCCAAATGTATTGAAAAATAATTTACACATCCGGGGAGCTCAACATATTCAAAGGAGGATAAGCTCAAAGAGATTTGCCTAAATGAAGACAAAATAGAAACTTTTCCAGTAAACAAAAACAGAGAGTCTGTTACTAGCAGACTTGTCTTGCAAGAAATACGAAAGGAAGTTCATCAGGCTGAAAACAACTGGCACCAGACAGTAATTCACATATACACCCTCACAGAACGAGTGCCAATAAAAATAATTATGTAGAGCATGATTCCATGTTTCTCCACCTTTGTTCTCTTGATTAATTTAAAAACCAGTTGCATAAAGCAATCTGAATAAAATTGAGTAAGTTTATAAAAGTGTGGTTGACTGAGTAATGGCCCCTTGTCCAAGATGTCCATGTCTTGATCCTTGGAATCTGTGAATATGTGCTTCCTTCTACCTAAACAGTATGACAAAAATGGCATAAAGATATCACAAATCAGTGGAAAATCGTGGATTGTTCTGTGGGTGACACTCAGACAATAGGCTATGCAAAAGCAAAATTAGATCAGATTATGACCTCGTTCTGTAACCAAAAATAAGCAGAAGTGATCATCAAAACATCATATGTATCTCTGACCCATACCTCCTGTATGTAGAGAAAGCTCTACATTTCTCTCTTTTCCAGCAGGTTTCTAAAAGAGACATATACAAAATCCTTCACAAAGACAACACAGTCTGTTATGTCTAGGGCATCTGGTGCTAACCAAATTTCTGAGGTTCTTGTTCACTTTCTCACTTACATTCCAAATATAGAAAAGCATGTCTACATGTGTCTAAAGATTCTGGAACAACATTTGACCCATGCCATGTTTTAGAGAATTTTTTATTTGTACAACTATGACAATTTTGTATTTGCATAAAATTTGTACAAATCTTGAGCTTTGTATTCCTACCAAACTTGGGGTTCATGGAAATGGATAGAAAGACTGCAATTCATAATTAAAGGGGTATGTTGCATGACCGAAGCACGACGCCAAAAGCTCTGAACCGTCTGGATAAATGTGTTTCTAACTAGATGTAATTTAACAGGGACACATGTCACATTCTGTTCTTAAGGCTTAATGATTTAAAGGCAGAAAAGAAGTCTGAGGAGAGTACAAAATATTAAGCTTTTAAGTTGAACATATATATATATATATATATATATGAGTCAGTAATATAATGTGATCTTAGGTGATTAAAAAGTTATTATGATCTTGTTTCATTAAAAGACAATGTATAGTCCAGAAGGAGTGATCTTTAAAGCGTATTCTACTGTTCTCTGGCAAGGGATTCCTGAATACAATGGCTGCAGAAATACATTTGTTTTTAAGAGACAATTTTTTAAAAGAACAATAACATTTGAGTTAGCAGAATGTTGAGACGAAATATTTACTCAAATATTTAAAATATTTACCACCATGTTCCAAGTACAACAGTAGGCAATGTACCAAGGAGGGAAACTATGAAAGGAATTAAGTGTGATATGTTTTGTTATTGATCCTAATTATTATTTTTTTGCCTCTCCCTGTGAAATGATTATATGTCTTATTCACTTTACTCCAGGATTGGGTATTTGGCTCTGAAAGTGTCTTGTACCAATGACTAGTGTGACCTCTGAGCATAAAATCCATGTGTGATTCTTCCCCCCTTTCAGCCATACTGTCCCTAGAGACTCTGCTCTCTCAATGAAGAACCTGTGTATCAGAGTCACTGCTACTCTGCAGCCACGCCAACAGGTATCCTGTGAGAGAAATCAGTCTTTGTAGCTGCACGCTCTGAGATCTGGGAGTTGTTTGTTATGACAACATAAATGAGGGAAATTTGACAATTGTTTTAAGTATGCTTAACTAGAACAATACATTTAGGGAGCGCATTATTCCCAATTACCTGATGGGTGTCACGTGGAAAAATTATTAGACTTTATTTCTGAGGTTCGAGCAGGTGTCCTAGGCAAGGATTTGTCGGGCAGGCGAGGATATGCTACAAGAGTGAAAAGCTTGCAAGTGTCAGTCGTTGAACCCAACCAAAAATTATGTATTGCCTGTTAATAGTTGTCAGTGCATGTCTATGAGGGCGCTGCTCCCCATGGCCATTCAGATACTCCTGCTGCTAGAAGTTCCTCCTATTTTGTTGATGCACCATTTAAAACATGATCTCTTGGTCACCAGAACAGAAGAGACAGTTGGGAAGTCATGCACTGGCCCAAAAGTGACACGCATCATTTCTGCCCACAGCTTGTTAGCTGGAGTAGTTACATGGCCACATCCAGCTGTAAGGGAGGAGGGAAATGTTGACCAGAGAGTGCCATATTTGGTAAGCACTATGTCTCTGTTCTAGGAGTGGGTGGTCTTAAAAGACATAGTGGAGCTATGTATATTAATGAACTTTATCATGATTATAGAAGATGCTGTAGTAGAACAGATTATTTTGTTGATGTAAATTCCCTGAGGGTATGATCAAGATGATTTATAGCATTAATAAGATAGGTGACTGAAGGCATTTATGGTTTCAGATCTCTTCTGGTGTTTAAGCTATATAATCCTAAATTGGAAGATTTCTTATCTTCCATAATAAGAAATTTTTTTTATCTTCCCATGATAAATGAGATTATCACAATATAAGCATCCTAAATTAATTTTAAGTGAATATTATACTGGGTAACAAAAAACTTTCACTGTTTACTATATGATTATAATTACACTTTATCTAATTTTGCATAATTATTGGGAAGACTTTTCTTACTCTAAATTTTTCTTTTATTTTTAAACGATTCTTGTCTCATATTGACATGTATATTCCAGATTATAAACAAAAGCTTCCTTTTCCTATCTTCGGAGATGATTTTTAGAGCCAAAAATCTTTAAGATGTTTTTGTGAGGTGAATCATGGTTTTCAATTTGGGTTTTGAATGCTGTTTATAAAGGAATTGACTCTATTACAGTCAATGGTTAAGATTTGCTGTCTAATTAGAAACACTGAAATAATTCACTGATCTTAACACAGACCAATGTAGAGTTCGAAGAAGTCCTTCATCTAATCATTTTCTCGGTTTTAATTAAAAACCACTTTTTTTTTTTTTAAGATTTATCCATTCATTTTAGAGAGAGAGAGAGAGAGAAAGACAGAGAGAGAGAGAGAGCACAAGCAGGGGGAGGGATGAGGAAGAGGGAGGAGAGAGAAAGAATCTCAGATTTCTTGCTGGGTGCTGAGTGTGGAGCCCACTTGGGGCTCAATCCCAGGACCCTGAGCTCATGACCTGAGCTGAAAGCAAGAGTCAGATGCCCAACAGACTGAGTCACTCAGGCAACCCAAAAGACTATATATTCTGGAGCAGAACGTCTCTTCTTTATGGAGACTGAAAGGGTTTTTTTTGTTGTTGTTGTTATTTTATTTATTATTATTATATTATTATTATTTTTAATGTTTTATAAACATATAATGTATTATTATCCCCAGGGGTATAGGTCTGTGAATCGCCAGGCTTACACACTTCACAGCACTCACCATAGCACATACCCTCCCCAATGTCCATAACCCTACCACCCTCTTTCCTACCCTCCTCTCCCGGCCTCCCTCAGTTTGTTTTGTAACATTAAGAGTCTCTTATGGTTTGTCTCCCTCCCAATCCCATCTTGTTTCATTTATTCTTTTCCTACCCTCCAATCCCCTCCCCATTGCATCTCCACTTCCTCATATCAGGGAGATTATATGATAGTTGGCTTTTTCCGATTGACTTATTTCGCTAAGCATAATACTAAAGGCTGAAAGATTTAGATTAAGCAAATATGTCAAAGAAAAATTAGTGAAGTTGATATACTTCTGTTATTAAAAGGAAAAGATCACTCTGGAGTTTATTGGACTCCGCAATATATCATTATACTTGGGTCAGAGTAAGATGCTATTTATCTACAAGATCAAAATATTTTGTTTTAAAATAGTCTATCATCTTCTTAGGGAGCATGGATATCAGTGTAATAAAAAAGAAACATTTTTTTACTTTTGAATCAAATGCTTTACTTACCAAATTTAATTAATCTAAAATGTTCAAGTAGAAGAGATTATATTAAAAGTATAATAAAATTAATAAGATAATGTTAATTATAAAAACATTTTAAATTATGTTTACTGATAGTGTTTTCTATAATATTGAAAATGCCACACCTTCTAAAAATTAAAGTCATTCTAAAATATTATAAAACTTCTTACTTTAATATTAGGTGAGACCTAATTTTCTGAAGCCTTGAATAATAGTAAAGCTGAATTTACTGAGCCAAACTGAATTGGAAGGTAAAGTCATTACATGCAAAAATTTGAATTATCTGCTATCAATTTTGCTAAAATTTTATTTTAGTTAGTGATCCACTTAGTGGATTAGAGAATTATTAGAGAAGATTTTAATCTCAACACTTTAGCCACTGTAATGTGAGGAAATACCTATAAAATTAACCTACCTCTTCACTTCCCAAAGCTGACATATTTGCAATAATGACATCATTAAGAATATTTTTTCCATTGTGAATCACATGATTCACAAATATATAGACTTAGTATTAAAAGAGAGAATGATATTTTGTAGAGGCATCGTCATATTGTCTGTATCATATTTGTAACATAAATCATTGCATGGTAGAGTAGTATTCTAAGAATTGGGATATGACAGTAATTTATGAAATTTCAGTGGCCTTTCTGTGGTCAATAGCAAAAAAGAAATAATCAGTTTAACTTTGGCTAATAGTTAACATTCATTCCTCAGAGGTGACAGAAGAGCTTTGTTTTTTAATGGTCTTTATTTCAGACATTATAATCTCCTAGAAACCTCTACAGCCATGTGGTTACAGCCCACTATATAAATGAATGGCTGATTTATTTATTCCTTTATTTATTTATTTATTTATTTATTGAGCATTCAAACTGGTCTGGTCACTGTGCTAAATCTGAGAGATATAAAGGCACACAGAATGTCTAGCAAAACAAAAGAAATGAATTCATTTCAAACAAAATGGCTTCAAACAAAAGAAATGAATTCATTATGAATTGTCTATGACAATTTTGAAGAATTAACTGTTCTTTTAACAAACTAAAAACCTAAACATCTAAACTGTTTATGCTATTTAAGCTTTTAAACAATGAGAGATGGTGAAAGTCTTACTGACTTGAGCACATGTGAGATAGATATTTGAAGTAAACACTTTCTTAATGTATTACCACATTGAGATTAATACTAGTTTATTTTTTAGCCAATACATATAATGTATTGAGATAACCTCATGCTGACCGTAGGTATTGTTTTAAAATAAAATCTAGTATATGTTTAGGAAATGTAATTATAGTTTGGTTTCTTGCACTTTTGGAGGAAGAGCATAAAATCCGTAACTAAAGAGCAGTAAACTTTTCTTTAAAAATACCTAGAACACTGCTAAGTTTTTAGGCACATACAAATGTATTGTTTGCAAACATAAATGACAAGCTTAAGAAAATACATACCTTTCTATACAATCTTGAAAGTGGAAAAGGTTCACAATGGAAGGGAGAGAAAAGAGCGGGAGAGTTAGATCAGAGGTGTCAAAGCAAAAATTGCCCTGGATAAAGTTGACAAGGAAGAATTTATTCAAGGTTATTGCAGTAAGGGAGAGGAACTAGAATGAAGTCTGAATTCAACTCTGTTGAAAGGAGGTTTTTAAACTCTGGGTTGAGAGGGAGACCACTGGCCCCTCATTTCCACTAATTTGTATTGCCCAGTGGAAAAGTAAATTTTCTCCTGTTGTTGTGACAGAAGGTAGTTTTACCAGTTGAAGCAAGGCTGTAAGTGAAATTAGGCTCCGACCCTCCCAAAGAGACCGGGAATTAGGGAAGCTATCCAATTACCTTTTGGAAGTTGGCTCCCAGGTCCCAAAAAAACATTATTGAGTTGTAAAACTGGAAAGAGGCTTTTCAGAAGACGTTTCAAAGATTCAGAGAAATAATTTACAGGCATTAGGTAAATCTCTAAGAAAAGAAGAGTCAGAGGTTGAGAGTCAGCAAGAAGACTCGAAAGGTTAAGTCAATCCCAGGGAAATTTAAGGCCCTTTTGGTCATATGGCAGAGTAAAATTTGAATGATATTAATAATTAAGTGTCTTTTAACAGTGAAATGGCAATGATAATTTTGATTCCAATATTGATTCTCTACATAATTACTTTTTTATCCTGTTAAGCCTGCCACTCCCTCTGCATTTCATTACCCATCTACATATCTATATTGCGACTGCCAGCAATTTAGCCACTTTGAAAAAACAGGTTTCCAGTGTCAATCATTATTTTTCCCAAACTGTCTTTGTGAATTTGGTCATTGTTTTAAGTTATTTTATTTGCTTAATTTAATGCAACAGTTTTAAAAGTTATCAGTGCCTTAGTATAAGTCACTGCTGCACGTGATAGGGAATTAAGTGTACAGGAGATAAAATTTAGTGCCAAAAGGGAAACTGTGGGAAATTAAGAGCTTAAAAAGGAAGTAGAAACTTTAAGTTGTTGGATCATTCTTCCAGTTACACCAAATCACGTCAGTGTAATGGAACTTAAATTCTGCCTGGTCAATTATGTATCAAATGTAGACAAAATGTAAAGCAGTGTCTACAAAATGTCCATCCATGTAATACTTAAAAAAGTCACTAGTGTCACTAACCGATCCTTCTGGTTTTCTTACCTCGAGCTACCACATACGTTTGAATTTCTCTGCATCTTTGAGGTTAGGCATGTATCCATATATCTTGCTTTGGCCAATGAAATGTGAGAAATATAAGTGGTGCTTGTCACTTCAGGATGAAAGCATGTAAGAGATGCATAATTTTCCATCATTTTATTCCTTTGCTGAGGAAATCATTACAGCATGTGTTGATGCAGAGGCTTTATCTGCCTACATTATAAGTGGTAAAGGCAAGCAGACTTCTCTGCCAGGCAGCACTTACTGTGTAGTTATAAGACTTGTTTTAAGCCACTGAGATTCTGTGATTGTTTATTATTGCATTATTACTTAATCTATCAGTTAGTATCTTTGTTGTCTGACTGTTTTACATATTGCACTTAATTTTATGTTTTTGAAAGTCAGATGTAACAACACAACATCAGTATCCTGAACGGAATAATCCAGCTGATATGTAAAATCAGTCCTTCTAAGAGTCTGGGTGCTCGTGCCAAATCCAAGTAATCAGGTCAGAAAACATCTTTTTCCTGACCAGTCACCCTTGAGAGTTATGGTGTTCATTCCTTCTAGAAGAATTTGATGGTAAACACTCAGGCTCCTTATGAAAGATTTTCTTAACTTCTAATCCCAGAAAGCAAGGATTGTCTTTCCTCTCTCAGAAAGCCATTGCTTTCTTTATTCAAATTATCTTTTTTTCCCTGTGTTCCAATGAATCTTAGAGAATGATAGCTATAATGAAATTACAGATGCTTAGTTTCAATCTTTGAATACCGTAATGGAGCATTCTTATTTCACATTTGCCTAGTTAAGAGGAACATTCACGCGGTCCTTCCCCATAGTAAAGAAAACTTTCCCAAAGGTGGATATTGTTTTCTCCTTTGCAGCAGTGAAATTTAAAAAATTCTCTATCAGACAGCTAGAATATAGCACCCATCTAGCAAACTTTATTTTCAGGGGTATTTTGCATTATGCCATCCAGGATTATTCCAGAAAATAATTATCTTGGAAAAATCATGAAGATAGAATTTGTACAAAAAAAAAAAAATCCTTCCCCACAATTACCATATCAAGTATCCCCATGACAGATATCTAACCTCCTCATAAGGCCATTTTTTAATGTTATTTTTAGACAACATAGATTATTTAATGTAAGTAAACACCAGTCAATAACAAGAGATAAAACAGTAGGGGCATGAAATGTTAACATTAGGTAAAGACAGGCAAAGGAAACATAAAGCAAAAACATGAAAGAAAATAATATATAACAAATTTTGTTTTATAATTTGAACCCAAAATTAAGTCGTTCCAGGTACCAATTTGATTTATAATTATTGAGTTTTTAAGGTCTGTTAACTTTACTATCTGGCCATGGGGATGAGGATTTTAGAAAAAAAAAATGAGGCACACGGTAAGTCATGCACTTATTACTGGTGGAAAAAAAAGTGAAAAAACAAGAGTATAAAGATAATTACAAGTAGAGAACAAATATATAAACATCTAGCATAAGGAGAAACAGAAGATATTTTAGCAAACATAATAAAACATTAACATATGATCCCCTCACTGCTCAATCCCACAAAATGCTTGCAAAGACTGAGAAATTTCAAGCTTTGCTACTTTTTACAGAAGTCATGAAGTCATATAGGCAAAATAAGTGCAGGATAAAATGTTATATGTATTATTACTACACAATACATGAAGAACAGTAGGAATAGGAATTCTTAACATTAGCAAACTCTACACAACTGCCAATATAGGAAAGACCATAAGTGATCATTTATGTGAACTTAGGAAACATTGCAGACTATAAGAAAAAAATATGAATAAAATTTTTTTTGATTAAATAAGTTATGCTTTTGGTAACAGGTTATGCAATAACATATCCCCCCAACTAGACTGCTCAGTATGTGAGCATGTATCTCACAGTCAATGTTTCAAAGGAATTTAAATGAAAAAACTGAGAAAATCATCCTCCTAAATAACCTTACACAGCTTTTTATAAGCAGATATTCAATAATCATGCAAATCGTTTAAGAAAGACAGATTTAGAGCAGACCATGGGGAAATGAAATAGAACCTATTATCAGTTTCAGAGTTAAAAATAACATCACCCTGGAAATACCAGGAACACTGGGGAGAATATTTATGGCTTATTTATTTATTTATTTATACCAGATAAGCCGGTTAGGGTGGAGCAAAAGCCAGCTCGATTATATACTCAAGAAAGTTTAAAACAGATGAAAAAGACATTACTATAAAATCAGGGGCATCTTAGAAGGCAATTTGAAGGGATAAATGGTAAGAAAAGGAAGTAGAAACAGAAGAAACAACAGAGTGACATGTAACTAATGTTAGCAGCTTAACCCCAGATTGAACACTTGCAATTGTATCATATATTATTTGGTTTGTTTTCTGCCAAATTTCTCCAGCTATGCTGATGAAGATTTTAGAAGCAATTGAATCACAAGAGAAAAAAATGGAGGAAAAGAAAAGTATAATTACTAGGGAACAGCAAATATCTTTTACTTATGTTGAGATCCAAGTAGGAAAGTTTTCCATTCTAGGGAGAAGTTTTAATTTTTTTAAATTTATTTTTAAGGTTTTTTCTTTTTTTCCCCATTAAAAAAAAATATTTATTTATAAGAGAGAGAGAGAGCAAGAGCACACAGGCAGGCAGAGTGGCAGGCAGAGGCAGAGGGAGAAGCAGGCTCCCTGCTGAGCAAGGAGCCTGATGAGGGACTTAATCCCAGGATGTTGGGATCATGACCTGAGCCGAAGGGAGCTGCTTAACTGACTGAGCCACCCAGACGTCCCAAGGGAGAAGTTTTTAAAAAACTGAATATATAAACTGAGAAAAACATAATGATGAAAATGACAACATAGAAGCTAACTATTGAAGATCTAATAGGAACTACAGGAAAGAAATTTCTAACGTATCATTTAAAACTACACTTAAAGAGTTGGAATTGACTGACTAGAGAAAGAGGATATTGAGATCATCTTCAAGTGATCAGAAGATATTAAAAAAATAGAAGCAAGCTATAACATGTTTTTAAATATAAATAACTGCAATTTCAGGTCAGAGATTCAATGTCTACATAAGAGATATGTATGGAGAGGAGGAGACTGAGGAAGAAAATATTGCCTTCTGATTGGAAATAACAGAACTTTTTGGATGTATAAAAAAATTAACAGAAGGGAAGAGAGTAGGTAGCTCTGTAGCTTAAAAAATAGTTTCTTACACATAATCAAAAAGGAAAGGGGGAAGAAGAAGCACAATCTTAAGGATAATATTTTCCTGCAAAGGTAGAAATATTGAAGAACCTACATGTATTTAAAAAAAGACCAGGAACTATGTCTTTAGAAGAAATTAAATTTCATAAAAGGAAGAATGAAATAATTGAGCTGAAGACAATAACATTAGAGACTCCTGGTTCTATTAGAATTATTTGTGCATGAAGAAAAATGATAATACATAAAAATATTTCATTATAAATATATAAGGGTAAAATATTTATTTGAGATGAAAATTCTTCTAAAGTTATAAAATCCTGTCAAAATCCAAGAATTTATTATTATGATTGTCACAAATAGATTCCTTTTAAATTATAGTTACAGCACTTCAGATGTCAAATATTTTGGGGAATGAAAATGAATAAGAAAACCAAATGAAAAAGCCTAAGGAAAAATATAATATTCCAGACAAGTTTTGTGAGATATTAGTTGGCATGTAACATGTCAGAAATAATTGAAATACTAAACTACCCAAATGCATTGCAGAAAAAATAAAATGGAAACCAATGTATTTATTTCTGAAAATGTTTAAATGACATATAGTAATTTCTGGCAGTAATTTACAACCCTGCCATAAAGTAATTTCTATATTTTACATGAAAATGAATAGAGATTTTCAACTCGCAAACATGTTTAGTCTCTTCACTCTGTACTAATTTTGCCATTAATTTGAAAAAAAAACTTACCATTTCTCAACCCTAATATTGTTAAGGATGTGTGTGTGTGTGCATGTGTGTGTGTGTCCATGTGTGTGTGCACACACGTGTGTGTGCATGTGTGCTAGCTCCATAACATCAATAGTTCATAAAAACTAGCTTGCCTTAAACCATTGCATTCACATTAAAAGCAAAATTCTCCTATCATATGATCTCCCTGATATGAGGAAGTGGAGATACAACAGGGGTGGGGGTTAAGGGGGTAGGAAAAGTAAAAATGAAACAAGATGGGATTGGGAGGGAGACAAACCAAAAGAGACTCTTAATGTCATAAAACAAACTGAGGGGGGTGGGGGGAGGGGGGTTGGGAGAGGGTGATGGGGTTACATTATATGTTTAAATAAAAATTTAAAAAAAAAGCAAAATTCTAGTGTATTGACTTTATTGAATTCAGAAAAAAAACTTTAATAGTATTTTTTTTTTTTTTTTTTGCCACAATAGCCCATTTTGGCCTTCCAGATTTGGATTTCCGACAAGTTATAATTCGGAGTCGTTCATCTAAGGTCTTGAAGCTATTTAATACAGAACATGGACTTCACCTAAGGATTCAGATCCCCTGTTCATTGTTTCTTTTTCAACACCAAAATGTCATTCATCTCTTGGTTTCAGTGATATCCAACTACAAATTTATTAACTTCTGTTAAGATAAAATATTTGTAAGTGAACTTGACATTGAGATATAGAAATATATCAACCAGACAAAATGATTGAGCAAACTGCATATTATCTCTGTATAGAAAGGGAAGAAAATTTAATTCAGAGGTCATCCATCTTTGGTATACTTGCTGATAGACTAATTTACTTAATTCTTAATGGTGCTATCTTTTATTAAAATTAGAATGTATTCCTTTAGCATTATGATAGCAGAATTAGGTAAGGCAGATGATACTGTGAACATTATACATACCTCATTTTAAGTTTGACCTTTAAAACAAAAACCAGATATCATTTTTGTCTCAATTTTAAAAATAAGGGAAGTGAAATTAAATTATTTTAGTTTAGACTAGTAATCCTAAATCTGGTTTTGTATATAGTGAAATGATGAAGCTGGATTAAGGGGAAGTAAATAAGAATATAGGGAGAATCCCAGACACCGGTAAAGCTACTCTTACCTTTGAAGCAAACCACACAGAGCTATCTTTACTAAGGAAAGCATATTAAGATCATTAGTGCATCACAGCGAGTACTGGGTATCTTCATTTACACCTCCAGGTCCACTCTCCTCTTTTCCCCTCCCTGCTTTGTGTTATGAGAGGTGGATCAATATATGGTTTACATTAGTGAACTTCTTTGCCTTCTGCCTTTTCACTGGGTTCAACCGAGAGCATTAGGAGGATGAAGGAGAGGAGGTCTAGAAATGTATTCCTTCACTTCCTGCATGCAGACAGGGGTCTGCCTGAGGCCCCTAGTGAGAGGGCAAAGCTTTAGCCATGCAGTCCTCTCAGCAACCTTTGATGGTGTGCTCCAGTCACTGTTTTCTCTCCTTACTCTGTTGTGTCACTGCAGCCCATCAGACTCTACGCTGAGGGTGGGTGATGGTCCAATGAGGCCTGAGAAAAGACTGGTAGCGATCAAGACATAGGTTTATGGGCGAACTAACATACAGGAAGGCCAGGAGCAGCCAACGGACAAAGCATTCCCTGCTGGGATCTGCATGCAGCAGGTTCTTATAACCTAGCAACTTAGCCTAGCTACTCTAGCTACTCTTTGTAGCCTTCCCCCTCCTTACAGGGCCAGCACGACAAGGAGATGACAAGGAAATCAAGGCCTACCATCTGGGCACTTTTTTTTTTTTTTTTTTTACGATTTTAATTATTTATTTAAGAGGGAGAGCACAGAGGGAGAATGAAAGGGAGAAGCAGACTCCCTGCTGAGCAGAGAGCCTGATGCTGGGCTCCATCCCAGGACCCTGAGATAATGACCTGAGCCTAAGGCACACACTTGACTGAGCCACTCAGGCACCCTGGACACTCTTCATTACAAAGGAGATGCACCAGGTTGGTGACCCTTGGAGCCCCTGACCTTGGTCACTGAACATATTATTCCGCATATCCTGCTTGATGGGGATATAGAGGGAGGATGGGATCTCTACATTCTTAAGACAGAGACTAACAAGGGCTTCGGGGTGTGTCTGCACAAACTAGTTATCCAGCACAGACCATACACCTGGCTTGAAGTCCAGTGGGTTAATGATTTCCTCTTTTTGCTGCTTTACCTCTTATAGATTCCTCTACCTTGAGCAGACTTGTGTGAATATTCATTTTCTTAAACGTTTCCTAAAACAATTTTTATTGTATACCAGCCATGATCCTGAGTGATATACAGTAGAAGAAAGTTGAAAAAAGTGTTCTAAACTCCTTAAGGACAGAAAACTATGTTTTTTTGTTTTTGTTTTCTTTTTTTTTTTTTCTTTTTTTTGCTTGGAGGTCTAACCTTTGTCTAGTATACAACAAGAAATCAATACATTATCTTGCTGTTCAAAGTCACACCTCTAATTGGGATCTGCTTTGATTTAAGTGGGATGCTTAGAAGTTCAAAGGATGGAGAGTAAACCTGTTAAAATAAGTCCATTAAGATCATGATATCTTTATAATTTATGTAAATAATACAAAGTGGACATTTTACAAATACATATGTACAGATACCAAAGAACACATTGAAGCATCTTATCAGCATTATAGTTGAATCATAGCATAAATATCATCTGCTAATTAATTAGATACATTGCAAGGTTAATATCTGACTTTATATAGGAATCATACCCCTTTTTCAAGCAAGCCCTTTGCATCTTTTAATGCCTCCACTGCTTCTAGGATAAGGCCCACCATAAGATTAGAACATTTATCCAAACAACGTTTTATCCTATTACTATTCTAGAGTAGTAATGGAAATGTGTAATAATTCTCATGGGTGTTTTGAAATGAAATGTTATTGAAATTGGTATGTATTAGATTCAGGAAGTATAAGGTACAAGTTTCAAATCTATGCCATCATTAAATTAATTAGCAATATTTTTAAAAGCATCTTTATATTTAAATATTCTTAAATGAAGTTTGGATTTTCAATTCAGTACATAAAAAATTACTTTTTTCCTCATTTCTGCTTATTTTTCCCATTTATGTTTTGAAAAACTGGCTAATTCAACTTTCCAAGATCAAGCCTCTTTTTACTGATATACACTCAAAGAGAAATACTTCTCTAAACTCACAAATGAGTATTTTAACCTTTCATGATAGGAATATTTATTATGAATCTGACGTGAGTTTTTAGAAACTTTGAATGGGAAATTGAAAACCTTTTATGATATAATCCTATCATAAGTGTTTATCAATAATAAAATACAATTTCCAAGTAAAGCTGAGAAAAATGAAAAAATATAGTAACCTAATTTCATTGACAAGTAGTCACATCCTTGGAAGTTTATTTTTCTTTAAATTTAATTCTATAAGAAATAACTCAAGTAAAAATTATATTCGTAGTCCCCCAAATCCAGCAATCCATAGGCTATGATAATGTGGAAAAAATCTCATTACAGAAACCTAGACATGCTGAATAAAATAGAACAAAAACTATTTTTAAAGCATAGCTGAACTCAGAAAATATAAGATAAAGCTTCATGTCTCAGAAAGAAGAAAAATCTGACAACTAGACAAGCAGGCACTTTGTTTGAACCTGTGACTAGATTAAATATGGGTTTGGGAGGAAGGGAAATGTTATCTATACCCATTGCCCAAGGTACATATTTTCACAGTCATTTACATGAATTTGTCGTTTCTAACTTTTTTTTTAATTTTGAGATAATTGTGAATTCACATGCACTATAGTACAATGTCATAAGCAGGCTATTACACTGATACAGTCAAGGCAGAGAATATCCATCACCATAAGGATCCCTCATGTTGTCATTTAATTCATAAAGTCTCTTCTACCCTACTACCACCCATCTTTAAAATGTGGTTACCACTAAATTGTAATTCATTTCCATAATTTTGTCATTTCAAGACTGACTCTTAAATAAATTGAATCATATAGTTTGTAACACTTTGGGATTGCTTTTTATTTTATTTTATTTTACTTATTTGTAGACTCATCCATGTTACTGCATGTATCAATAGTTTATTCATTTTTATTGTCAAAGAGTATTAGCATATATCATATTTCTTTTTTTTTAAAAGATTTTATTTATTTATTAGTTAGAGAGAGAGAGAGCGAGCACAGGCAGACATAGAGGCAGGCAGAGGCAGAGGGAGGAGCAGGCTCCCTGCCGAGCAAGGAGCCCGATGTGGGACTCGATCCCAGGATGCTGAGATCATGACCTGAGCCGAAGGCAGCCGCTTAACCAACTGAGCCACCCAGGCGTCCCCATATATCATATTTCTTTACATCATTATCCTATTAAAAGACAGTTGCACTACTTTTAGTTTTTTGTTATTATGAATAAAGTGGCTATAAACATTCATGTACAGAGAGTTGGGTAGGCCTATGTCTTTAATTGTCCAGGAAAAATGACTAATAGTGTAATTATTGGATCGTATAGTGGTTGTGTGTTTAGTTTCATTAAGAAAATGACTATAGTTAACAATAAAGAACTATGCACTTAAAAACTTGTTCAGTGGGTAACTTTGGTATGCCTGGGTGGCTCATTCAGTTGAGTGTCTGGCTCTTGGTTTTGGCTCAGGTCATGATCTCATGGGTTCTGGGATCAGGGCCCCATGAGGCTTCATGCTCAGTGGGGAGTTTGTTTGAAGATTCCCTTTAGTCCAAATCACACATTAATCCTCTCTCTTTCTCAAATAAATAAATAAATCCTTTTTTTTTTTAAGTGTAGATCTCATGTAGATTTAGGGTAGATCTCACGTTAAATGTTCTTACTATAAAAAAAGCTAACAAAACTAACAGACAAAAACCCAAAGAGCTATAAGGAGACTTTTGGAGTGATGACGGTAACAAGAGTGCATGCACACGCCCAAGCTCAATGAATTGTTTATATTAATTATGTGCATTTTGTTTTGTTTTGTTTTAATATCATTGAAACACAATGTTACATTAGTTTCAGATGTACATTTAGTGATTTTACTAGTTTATAAATTATGCTATGTTCACTGCAAGTGTAGTTAGCATCTGTCCTGTTACATCACTATTACAATGTCATTAACTGTATTCTTTATATTGACTTTTATTCCCATTATTCACTCATTCCATAACTGAAGACCTGTATCTTCCACTCTTCTTCACCCATTTTGTTCATCCCCTACCCCTCTCTTTTCTGGCAACCATCAATTTGTTTTCTGTTTCTATAGGTCCGATTTCTACTTTTTTTCTTGTTTATTCTTTTTTTAAATTTTTATTTATTTTTTTAGATTCTACTAATAAGTGGAATCATATGGTATTTGTCTTTCTCAGTCTGACTACAAAGCAGTAATCAAAGTAGTATGGTACTGGCACAAAAATAACTCAGATCAATAGAATGGAATAGAAATCTTAGACATAAATCCGAAATTATGTTGTCAATCTACAATAAAGGAGGCAAGAATATACAATGGGAAAAGATAGTCTTTTCATTAAATGGTGTTGGGGAAACTGGAAAGCTACATGATCTCAGGGTTATGAGATCAAGCCCTGCATTGGGCGTGGAGACTGCTTAGGATTCTCTCTCTCCCAATCTTTAGGGCCCTCACTCCCTGCTCCCTCAAAAAAAAAAAAAAAAAAAAAAAAAAGTGGGCAGAAGATTTGAACCAATATTTTTCTCAAAAAAGACATGTGAGATGGCCAACATGTACCTGAACTATGTTCTACATCATTAATCATCTGGGAAATGTAATCAAAACCACAATGAAATAACACTATCACATTCTAGAATGGCTAGAATCAAAAAGACAAAAAAACAACAAGTTGGTGAGATATGGAGAAAAAGGAATCCTCTTGCACTGCTGGTGGGAATGTACAGTGGTACAGCCACTGTGGAAAATAGAAATACTTGTTGATCCAATAATTCTACTATTCAGTATTTATACAAAGAAAACAAAAACACTAACTCAAAAAGATGTATATTTGTGCAGCATTTTTACAACAGCCAAGACATGGAAGCAACCTAAGTGTCCATCAGTACATGAGTAGGCAAGTAAGATGTGGCAAATATACCTAATGGAATATTACACCTCCATTAGAAAGGATGAGGTCAAGCCATTTGAGAACACATGAATAGACTTAGAGAGAATTATGCTAAGGGAAATATGTCAGATGTACCGATTTTTTTGTTAAGCAATTATACCTCAATAAAGCTGGGGTTAAAAAGAAAGACAGAAATCGCTAAGCTGTTTGTCCAGAGTGGCTACACTGTGTTTCATAAACATACCAGAAACACTTTAGTAAACTAGTGTCATTGCATCTTTGCCATCATTTGCTGTTATCACTATTTCTTTATATTAGCCATCTGGATAGGTGCACAGTGATGATTCATTATGGCTTTAATTTGTATGTTTAACATCTTTTCATGGGCATAATTTTCCATCCGGATGTCTTCTTCAGTGAAATATCTTTTCATGTCTTTTGTCCACCTGAAAGGAATTTTTTTTTCTTTTCCTTCTTTTGAGATTTTTTTTAATATAGTTGACACACAATATTACATTAGTTTCAGGTGTAAAACATATGGATTTAACTTCTCTATATGTTATGTTATGATCACCACAAATGGAGATACCATCTGAGTTTGTAGAGCTTTATGTATGTTTTCAGTACTCATCCTGTGTCAGGTAAGTGTTTTGCAAAAATTTCCTTCTTTTATTCTTTGATTTTTCTTTTTATCCTCTTAATAGGGTCTTTCACAGAACAAAAGTTTTTAATATTATGAAATTCAATCTATCAACTTTTTTATCTTTTATAGATCATGCTTTTGGTGTCAAATAGAATTCTTTATCTGGCTCTGGCTTCCAAATATTTTCTTTATCTCTTTTCTTGTTTGCTTTTGAAAAC
This sequence comes from Taxidea taxus jeffersonii, assembly GCA_003697995.1. Taxonomy (NCBI): domain Eukaryota; kingdom Metazoa; phylum Chordata; class Mammalia; order Carnivora; family Mustelidae; genus Taxidea; species Taxidea taxus. The sequence goes on from ML106917.1 coordinate 24,334, forward strand.
ATTTATAGTTTTATGTTTTATATTTGAGTCCATGATCTACTTTGTGTTATAGCATTTTTAGTCATTGCTCTATATATCTTGTAACCCAGGAGGGATGGAAGTCAAGATTTTCCATTCTGTCTCTGTTCACACCGAAGGGGATGGACTTCTTGTCAGTCCTGGGTAGAAGCGAAGCTTGTGGCTTCTCACAGGTTTGTCACTGATTTGAAAACATACACACACAAACACTGTGTGTTTGTATTTATAATAACTAAAACTCTAATAAATGATATTTTAAAAAGTGTTCTATTCTTTTAAAGAGCAAAATAAATTATCTAGAAATAAAGACCACCTCACTGAAATTTGAGATACCACCACAGATGCTGTAAAGTGCAATTTAGATTAAGCTAAAGAGAAACTATATATTCTAAATGATAAAGCTAAGGTAAATATCCAGAACTGATTATAAGAAAATAAGGAGATAGAAAATAATAAAAAAGAGGTTAAAAGATTGTATAAAATGAAATTAAAGGATTAATTATGACTAGTAGTTTTCAAAAGATAGACAAGAATAGAAATATTAAAACTGAGCAACATTCAGAAGATAAGGACAATATATTTGGTGTTAATCAAAGTCTTAACTGAGATTTATGAAGCACAAACCTTGAGGAATAAAACTAAGAAGCAATAAAAATAAGAAGCTATCTCCAATGAAATTGGAGAAAGTGAACCAGAAAACAGAACAAAAATGTACTTGATCCAGATTTGTAGTTGACTTGATGTATATGCACTTAAAAAAATATGGTAAATGGAGTTCATGTCCAAATAGAGATTCAAAGGGGTACATGAACCACAATGTTCATAAGCCTCATTAACAATAGTCAAACTATCGAGAGAACCCAAATACATCAACTGACAAATGGATAAAGAAGAAATGGTATATGTACAATGAAATATTACTTAGCCATAAAAAAGAATGAAATCTTTCCATTTACAATGGCATGGATGGAGCTAGAGTGTATTATGCTAAGCAAAATAAGTTAATCAGGGAAAGACAGATACCCTATGATTTCACTCATTTGTAGAATTTAAGAAGCAAAACAGATGAAAATTTGGGAAGGAGGATAAAAAAAAGAGAGAGAGAGAAACAAACCATAAGACGTTTTTTAAAAAATATTTTATTTATTTATTTGACAGAGAGAGACACAGCAAGAGAGGGAACACAAGCAGGGGAGTGAGAGAGGCAGAAGCAGGCTTCCACTGAGCAGGGAGCCCGATGTGGGGCTTGATCCCAGGACTCTGGGATCATGACCTGAGCCGAAGGCAGACACTTAACGACTGAGCCACCCTGGTGCCCCCCATAAGACATTTTTAATGGTAGAGAACAAACAGAGGACTGATGGAGGGAGGTGGGTGGGGGATGTGCTGAATGGGTAATGGGGATTAAGGAGGGCACTTGTGATGAGCACTGGGTGTTTTATGTAAGTGATGAATCACTGAATTCTACTCCTGAAGCCAATATTGCATTGTATGTTAACTAAAATAAAAATTTTAGGCATTTATTTATTTATTTTAGCTAGAGAGAGCACACAAGTGGGAGGGCCAGATGGAGGGGGAAAGAGAATCTCAAGCAGAGCCAGAGACTAATGCAGGGCTCTATCTCATGACCAAGAGGCACCACCCAGGCACCCCTTCAATAAAATCTTTTAAAAATCCACTTAGATATATCATGATTAGTTTTCCACATTTCAAATAAAATAGAAAAGATACATTCTATGAAACAGATGTCAATGTTCATGCATACCCTGGTTCTCCTTTTCTTCTGTGTCTGTGGAGATCTAAAATTCTCTGTTCCTCAGGATTTGGGTGTGGCTGTTTATCTTTCAGGACAATGAAATAGAAGCAGACATAATGTTTCACACTTCATAGTATAAACATTTAATTTCAAGTTCTCTACTATCTTTTTTAAGATTTTATTTATTTGAGAGAGTGCATACTCATGCACAAGTGGGAAAATGGGCAAAGGGAGAGGGAGAAGCAGACTCCCCAATGAGCAGAGAGCATGACGTGGCTTGATCCCAGGACCCTGAGATCATGATCTGAGTGGAAGGTAACACATGGAGGGTAACAGCTCTGGAGAATGACCCTGATGCACAGATGCTGGTAGTGAGTGAGAAACATACCAGTGATGTAAAAAGCCACTCTTCAATTGCTTGGTTGTAGGGTAGTTCTATTTTTAACTTTCTGAGTAACTCTACACTGTTTTCCAGAGTGGGCGCACCAGTCTGCATTCCCACCAATGGTGTAAGAGGATTCCCCTTTTTCTGCATCCTTGCCAACATCTGTTGTTTCCTGTGATGTTAGTTTTAGTCTTTCTAACTGGTGTGAGGTGATACCTCATTGTGGTTTTAATTTGTATTTCCCTGGTGATGAGTGATGTGGAGCATTTTTTCATGTGTCTGTTAGCCATATGTATGTCTTTTTTGGAAAAGTGTATATTCACATGCTCTGCCCATTTCTTAACTGGGTTATTTGTTTTTTTGGGTGTTCAGTCTTATAAGTTCTTTATAGATTTTGGATACTAATCCTTTATCAGAAGAGTCATTTGCAAATATCTTCTCCTATTCTGTAGGCTGCCTTTTAGTTTTGTTGATTGTTTCTTTCCCTGTGCAGAAGCTTTTTATCTTAATGAAGTCCTAGTAGTTCATTATTGCTTTTGTATCCTTTGCTTCTGGCAAATGTGTCCAGTAAGGAATTGCTGTGGCTGATGTCAAAAAGGTTACTGTCTGTGTTCTCCTCCAGGATTTTGGTGGTTTCCTGTCTCACATGTAGGTCTTTCATCCATTTTAAATTTATTTTTGTATATGGTGTAAGGAAATGGCCCAGTTTCATTCTTCTGCATGTGGCTGTACAATTATCTCAACACCATTTGTTGAAGAAACTATCTTTTTTCCATTGGATATTCTTTCCTGCTTTGTCAAAGATTTGTTGACCTTACGGTTTTGGATCCATTTCTGGATTTTCTTTTCTGTTCTGTCGATCTATGTGTCTGCTTTTATGCCAATACCATACTGTCTTGATGACTACAACTTTGTAATATAGCTTAAAATCTGGAATTATGATGTCTCCACTTTTGTCTTTTTTTTCACAATTGCTTTGGCTATTCTAGGTCTTTTGTGGTGCTGTACAAATTTTGGGATTGTTTGTTCTAGCTCTGTGAAAAACGCTGGTGGTATTTTCATAGGAATTGCATTAAAAATGTAGATTGCTTTGGGTATGATAGACAATTTTAACAAAGTTTGTTCTTCAAATCTCTGAGCATGGAATGCTTTTCTGTTTCTTTGTGTCCTCTTCAATTTTTTTCACTAAATGTTCTATAGTTTTAAGTGGATTTTTTAAAACATCAATTCCTCCTAGCACAAGTTGAGTCCTTTTAAATGTCATGCCAATGCTTTGCTTCAGCTCACAAAAAAATGTTGTTAAATAATTAATTTATTCATTTTCTTCTTTCATTTTATACTTTTGAGGTATTATTACTTTATTTTTTAAGATTTATTTATTTATTTGTTTGACACAGAGAGAGATATCACAAATAGGCAAAGAGGCAGGCAGAGATGGGGGGAAGCAGGCTCCCTGCTGAGCAGAGAGCCCAATGCAGGGTCGATCCCAGGACCCTGAGACCACCATGACCTGAGCCAAAGGCAGAAGCTTAACCCTCTGAGCCACCCAGGTACCCTGTATTATTATTTTAATATTAGATATGTTAGACTTGTCTTCAATACCCTATATTTCCTTGTATAATACTGTATCTCAATGATTTTGTACTATGAATTATATTTTTCTATTTACTTTTTTTTAAGATTGTATTTATTTATTTTAAAGAGAAAGGGAGAGAATGCAAGTAGGGAAAAGGAGAGGGATAAGGAGACTTTGCTGAGTGTGAAGCCTGATAAGGGGCTCAGTCTCAGGACCTTGAGATCATGACCTGAACCAAAATGAAGAATCAGAAGCTGAACTGACTGAATCATCCAGGTGGCCCTCTAATTTTCTAAGCTACTGATTATGGAGAAGGAAAGTAATTACCAGCAGGACCTAGTTTGCTAAATGAGAGAGAAATATTCTGCTTAAACTACTCTTTTTTTGGAGATTTGTGTTAAGGACTGTTGAATCAATTATAGGTTTAGCCTCCGGTCATTCTACTGATGACTGCTAAATTTCACTATTTTATGTACCAGTCAAATAGCCAAATGGATGATGGGGAAGGACAAGAGCTCCCACATTTTATGACCTTTCACAATACAGTCCCACTTCTATTTTTATATTTTTGCATGTCTACACCTAACCCAAAGAGTGTGGAAAGTATTATTTCTAACCAATATACATGTGTCCAACTACACACTGTAGTTTTTTATTCTGTTATATGTCAGGAGAAGGGAGTGGGTATTAGGAAGATCTAGCACAATTTCTGCTATAATATGTTTGAAAGATTAAATCCCAAGGGGATTATTGTATTTGTCTAGTAGTCTTAAATAAAATTATATTTTCTAATATAAAATTTCACTACTGCCGAATCATGAAATTTAGTTTAAAAATGAATGCACAAAGTATACACTAAATTAGTAATAATAATTACAAATTACATTAATCTGTAATATGCACTGTGTTACCTGTTATCTAAAACTAAAATGGATTGAATATGGCACCAAGAATAGTAATTGTTCTCCTTTGCAAAATATTAAAGAATAATTAATTTCAGAAACATACTTTTGGCTCTATTGATGTTGTTTGTGTATTTTCTATTTTATCAGATTTCAACCACAAAAAAAGTCATACATCTAACACAATAGTATTTTTGTTGGTTTTGAGTTTCTCTTTCTGTAAAAATATTTGCACTCTTGTGTGAAAGTCCTGTAGTTATGTATGTTTGTGAGACAGATTATAGATTACTCAAGAATACAAATGAAAATGAACAAAATTATTTGTGCTTTTATGATCTATGAATAGGAGGAACATACTATGATTAGGGGAGCATAAATTTTGGAATCAGCCAGGTCTAAGTTTGAAATAAAGTTCTATGTATACTGTGTCCACATGAATGCCTTAAGCCTTACCTTCTTTGTCTGTAAAATGAGGCTAATAGAAATTACCTCATTGAGGGGCACCTGGGTGGCTCAGTGGGTTAACACCTCTGCCTTCGGCTCAGGTCATGATCCCAGGGTCCTGGGATCGAGCCCTGCATTGGGCTCTCTGCTCAGCAGAGAGCCTGCTTCCCCCTCTCTCTCTGCATGCCTCTCTGCCTACTTGTGATCTCTGCCTGCCAAATAAATAAATAAAATCTTAAAAATAAAAGAAATTATCTCATTGATTACTACAATAATTAAATGAGATAATGTATGTAAAACACCTAACACAATGATTGGGCTGTCACCTCCTCCCAAACTATATGGCAAAACAGATCAAAGTAAGGAATATTTACTTTGGTATTCTTAGTCAAATATCAAGTGCGAGCAATATCATTGTTGACTTCTTTCTGAAGACATGGTTAAGAGAATAAGGAACTCAACCTTATAGTAAAACATCCATACATTCACAGGCATCTAATAACTTACCTCACATAAAAACAGCACATACATCAACATCCAACTATATATTTATATATATCAATCTAATCTAAATTTAAGCCCTCCATCAATCTAATCTCCTGAAAGTTGGAAGATGAAATGTTAAAATTCCAATGATTCTTATCTCTTGTTTCACCTCAGAATTATCCATGTCCTTAAAAAGAAATAATGGACTCTTGCTTCTGGCTAAAATGGATTAATAAGGACTGGATATACCCTCTTGTCTGAAACATCCAAGAAACAAAATATATGAAACAATGTTTTTCAAGACATTGGAATGATTGAAAATCAGTAATTCCCAGAAGATAGAAAACAAGTAAGAGGATCCCTATGGCTGTCACTCCTTACTGCCTTGAGAGGGGCTCTAGTCCATGACAAGGGAGGCCAAACCAAGCAGAGCATGGCCAAATCCCTGATTTAAGGAGACAGGGCAGAAAGTCTGAAGAGATTAACCTGACTAAACTTCAGGTTAGGAGAAAACAAGCAGAGAAAACTCTGATGTCTATGAAGCTACCCATCTCCCTCCAAATCAAGTGAGGAAATTAGAGAAGGCTGGGGAAAACATACCTGAAAGGATGCTTGGTGTTCACACTGGGTTGGAAAATTGCCTCTTCCCACCAACCAGACTGGAAAATCTCATGTTTCACAGGGCATTATCTGGAGCATGCATAACGAAAATAATGAGCCCTAGGCTGATTACTACTCTAGTTCTGCCTCTACCAACTCCACCCCCACCCAACAAATTTTAAAAGAAGATGCAAAAGGATAAGCCTGTGTCTAAGTAGCTTAAAAATATTCCAATACAAATTTAAGACTACTTAGAAGGGATTGAAAAAAAGATAACAAAAAAGGGTAAAATTCACAAACTCTGCAATCCAATGGAAAAAAATAGCAAGGCATGCAAAGATAAGGAGAAATAAAACTATAATGAGGAACAAATTCAATCAATCCAGCACTAACCCAGAATTGACACAAAATTTAGACTTAACAGAAAAGAGCACTAAAATAATTGTTATCACTATATTTTATATTTTCACAAATTTTAGTAGAAGTATGGAAGAGAGCAAAAAGTGAAAGTCATATTTACATCTAAAAACTACAATGTATGTGGTAAGGCATACACTGGGTAGGATTAACAGTAGATTAGATATTTTAAGGACTAATAACTTTGAACAAACTTCTAATTAATTTACAGGTCAAAAAGTTAGTCATAGCAGTATTTTAAACTGAAGGAAAATGAACATCCAAATTAATCATATGTAAAAGAAGTACTCAGAAGAAACACAAAGCTTTAAATGAATCTACTAAAAAAAGAAGAAAGACCTCAAATCAATAAACGAACATCCTCCTTAAGAATTGTGAAGAGAAGAGCAAAGTAAAACCAAAGCAAGCAGACAGAAGAAAATAATAAGGAGTTAAAAAAAATAAAAACCAGAATGCTTGGGTGGCTCAGTCGGTTAATCTTCTGCCTTCAGCTCGGGTCATGGTCCAGGGTCCTGGGATGGAGCCCCACATTGTGCTCTCTGCTCAGCAGGGGGCCTGCTTCTCCCCCTCCCTCTGCCTGCCACTCCTCCTGCTTGGCTCTCTCTCTCTCTCTGTCAAATAAAAAAAATGATATCTTAAAAATAAATAAACAAAATAAAATAAAAACCAGAAAAATAGTAAACCACAATGAAACTAAGCTTTTATCCTTGAAATGATCAACAAATTCAATAATCCTTTAGCTAGACTGATCAAGGGGAAAAAAAAAAGAATGACACATATTTTAAAAACATGGAAGGGGAGAACATCACTAGCTAATTTATAGTAATTAAAATATTTATAAGGGAAGATTATGAGAAAATTTATACCAAGTAGATGATTTAACCAAAGTAGAAAAATTTTTAGAAAGATACAATTTATTAAAACTGATTAAAAATGAATTGGAAATCTACATAGGCTTATAAAAAGCAAAGGAATTGATTAGCAATTTAAAATATTTCAACAAATAAAAGCCTGGGCCTAGGTGGATTCATTGTGAATTTAATAAGGAAATGATACAGATTGTACACAAATATGTTCAGAAAATATAGAAGCAGTAAATACTTCTCATCTTAGTTCAGGCTGCTATAACAGAATACCATAGACTATGTGGCTTAAAAAACAAACCATAATATAACTATTATTGGGGCTTAGGATTTCCATGTGTGATGTTCAGGAGGACACAAACATTCAGTCTATAACTACATCTTATTCTATGAGTCGTATTGCTCTGGTATCAAAACCAGAAAAGGCATCTCAGGAAATGAAAATTACAAGTGAATATCAATCATGAATATAGATATAAAAACCCTTAACAAAATATTAGCACACTGAAAATAGGAAATTCTTAAAACTATTATATATTTCATACGGAATTTCCAATTATATATGTTTATACCCACGCCCTATCCAGGAGCTTGGCTCTTCCAACTTTCTCTCCCTTGACTTTGTGACTTTCAAAAATGAGAGTAAGAAAAGGAAAAAATAGCAACTTTGCAGTGTAGAAAACTAGGAAACTACATTAAACAAGCGATGGTGGTTAACATAATCAATGGCGTTATATATATATCATATATATGTATTATATATAATGATATATGATATATTATATATATTATGTGCCCTCTGATATACAACAAGAAGGGTATTTGAGGGCACCTGGGTGGCTCAGTTGGTTTAGCAATTGTCTTTTGGCTCAGGTCACAATCCTGGAGTCCTAGGATCGAATCCAGCATCAGGCTCCCTGCTTAGCAAGGAGTCTGCTTCTCCCTCTGAACCTCTCTCCTGTCATGCTTTTTCTCAAATAAATAAATAAATAAATAAACAAACAAATAAACCTTTAAAAAAAAAAAGAAGAAGGATTTTTGACATTACATAAAACACCAGGTAATAATCAGCTTTTATAGCATTTTACCTGGCTGATAACTTAGCTGGATTAGCCATTACAGGCTACCTTTTGCCACATTAGTAACTCCAGGAATGTCAACAGGCTAACACAAAAGGTATTAATTTATATTCCAGAAAATTCTATCATTACAGAGTCTTTTTCCTAGCAGTTCTTCTCTGTGTAAGAACTCAGGCTCTATTGATCTCATGGTACTATCATCCATCATGAATCTTTTCAGATTTTTGCAGAAGTGAAGGGAAGAATAAGAGTCTTAAGACCAGCAATTACATTTTTTATAAAATAAAATAAAAAAATTACCTCTGCTCACAACCCATTGGCCCCATATACCTGCAATAGGGAGAGTAAAAGCTTTCTTGTTATAAAGTGTATCCTACCCATAAAAGGAGGATACCTTTACATGCTTGAGCACTAGAAGTATATACTAAAGATATCCTTAAAATTCTGTAAGGTTAGGGGTGCCTGGGTGGCTCAGTTGGGTAAGCATCTGCCTTTGGCTCAGGTTGTGATCCCAAGGCCCCAGACTGAGTCCTGCATCAGGCTCCCTGTTTCTCCCTCTCCTTCTGTCCCTCCCTGCTTCTGCTCTCTCTTACTCTCTCTTTCTCAAATAACTAGGTAAATCTTTTTAAAAATTCTGTAGGATTATAACCAAACATACAAATAAAATGTGTTTGCTATTTGTTCGTGTCGTAGAAAAATTTTATGGCCAGTGTCAAAAAGGTTTCCTCTCCATACAGTTGTTTTAGCACCATCCATAGGTTGAGTTGTTTTTGTTTGTTTGTTTGTTTTAAAGATTTTGTTTATTTATTTGACAGATCACAAGTAGGCAGAGAGGCAGGGGAAGCAGGCTCCCTGCTGAGCAGAGAGCCCGATTCAGGGCTGGATTCCAGGACCCTGGGATCATGACCTAAGCTGAAGGCAGAGACTTTAACCCACTGAGCCACCCAGGCGCCCCCATAGGTTGAGTTTTAACAGCTGTCTAAGGATATCCTGGTTCTTAGGTGGAGGTATTTAGCTTTTGGGAATCCCTCTGGGATTCTGTATCAAACCAACTTCATTTATGTCTTTATTATTTGTTTGTTTGTTAATCTGGCCCTGACTTCACATACCATTTTTCTTTTAGATTTGTATTTCCATCTTATTCTTACGCTCCTTATTAAATCTCCATTGAAAAAATATGTTATGCACACACAATAACAATCTGGGATATATAGTGAGATAAATATTTAAAATAATTTTGAAAGCATAAAGACCTAACAATAAAATTGAATGAGAATTGTGAAGCAATTTGGGGGAGGGAAAGCTTTAAAGTTCTTTGGCAAGAAATTAAATAAAACATAAATAAATGTAAAAACATAGCCACTTATTCAATATGTAGAAAAGACATTATGAAACAGTAATTTGTCCTTATATTGATCAATATATTGAATGAAAGACCTCTGGCTTTCGTGACAAAATAGTGATTTATCATGTATTGATGGCTCTTTTCGTCAAATCCAAGTCAAAGTTAATAATGGAAACAAGAGGGTGGTTGGAGCCAAGATTGATGGAGCTGAGAAACTTACTTCAAAACTGTGAACAACCCTGAGGAGATGGAGGCAGTTGATTCTCGCTTGGGTAAAGAAAGAAACAGCAGCCCGGATCAGAAGCAGGAAGGGCACCGAGGCAAGAAGGAGGTTTGTTTTGCCTCGGGGTAAAGAAGTCTGGAAGAGTTGTGGCAGAGGAGGAATGGCATTTCTTATTCCATTGGTTAGTGTCTCTCTTGTTTTGTACTATTAAAAACCATGTGTGTTACTTTTCTAATTATACATAAAATATAGGTGAAAAAGTCCCATAGTTTTGTGATCCTTACCATTTTGCATGAGTCCAGATTTTTTTTTTATATTTATAGTTTCAGGTTACGTCTTATATTTTATTCCCTGCTAGGTATCTTTTCTCCAACTTTTGAAAATTTCATTTGAAATTAGAGATATCTCAGTGTAGGTGTATTTGCTTGCTTAGAAGAGAATGCATTTTCTTCTTCACTGGCAATATTTGAATATCAGATTTTCATTTAAAATTTTCTCATTTATCTTGAACGACATTTTGTTAAGTGGTTGAAATTACTGAAAATAAAAATCAGTAGCCCTAGATTATTTTTCGTAATCTTAGGAGCTTATCAGTTTTATCCTTTAAACAGACAATGAACTGGACTGGAACTTTTCCTGATGTCTAGAAATGATCATGAAGTCCCATAATGAAGGTAGAACATGTTCTGATGTATGGCTCTATTTGTAGAAATCCTCCCCCCGCCCCAAGAAATACAGTACTGTCTTTAGAAAAGTGCCTTAGGAACATTAATAATTAACTTGTAAGGAGAATGGTATTCTCTATGACAAGTGGATGGACAGAACAGCAAGCCGCTTTGTAGCATTGAAACACATTGTATTGGTCTGAGGCTATTTCACTTCCTATCCAAGTTGTTGCAGAATCTGCAGTATTTCAGAATTTCTGAGCATGTTATCTTTCAAGTTCTACAAAAAGTCTTTGTTAACATAATGACACAGTCCATTCTTACTGTCAAGTTTGCATTATTAAAAATTCACAATTACAAAAACTCACAATTATAGCTGTCTAACACGTTACCAATGACAGGAAAAGGGAAGATACAACTTTGTGCATTACACTAGTATTATATGTAGTCAGCTGTAAAAAATAATGCCAAAGATTTTTTAAAATTTTTTTATCTTTTTAAAGATTTTATTTATTTATTTATTTGACAGACAGAGATCACAAGTAGACAGAGAGGCAGGCAGAGAGAGGGGGAAGCAGGCTCCCCGCTGAACAGAGAGCCTAATGCGGGGCTAGATCCCAGGACCCTGAGATCATGACCCAACCTGAAGGCAGAGGCTTAACCCACTGAGCCACCCAGGCGCCCCCCAAAGCCTTTTTTTAAATAATCAGTTCATTTTCCCATATAGTTAGTTCTATTCTTAATACTTCTTAATATTAAACAAATCAGAAATTCATTAGTGTGCATCAACTCCTTTTTCCCAGTAAAAATTAGCCATGCTGTAAAATGGTTAAAACAGTACACACTGAAGATGAATAATTGCAAGTCAACCCACTTATTCCAATTAAAATACATACTGGCTTATTACTTACCATAATCACCACTGTAGTCACAAATATTCACTGTATTCACAAATATAAATATAAGATCATATACACATACACACATCCATATATTTATAAGTAGCTTTGTGTTATATACTTTCTGAAGCATTTTCCTTTACGTATATTAAGGTAAATTGTAAGTTAGAGAGCTCTATTCAGCCACACACACACAAAAAATGAATTATAGATGGGAAGAAAACTGGTTTTGGAGAGAAGAAAGAAATAGATTCACATTTGGCTTCATAATATACTTTATGTTCTTTTTTATTAAAACTTTTTTAAAGATTTTTCTATCTGCCAGAGAGAGAAAGCTCAAGCAGAGGGAGTGGCAGGCAGTGGGAGAAACAGACACCCCACTGAGCAAGGATCCCCATGAGGGACTTGATCCCAGTGCCCTTGGATCATGACCCGAACTGAAGGCAAACAGACACTCAACAAACTGAGCCATGCCGGCATCCCTTAAGATTTTTTTTTTTTTAACAGCTATTTTAGGTTTACAACGAAATTAAGAGGAAGGTACAGAGATTTCTAACATACCTGTTGTCACAAATATGCATAGCCTCCCTATTATCAACATTATTCACCAGAATGACTTTTTTAACCAATGTTTATCTTTTTAACCTAAGATAAACCTATATTAAGACATAATAGTTACCCAAAGCACATAGTTTACATTTTAGCTCATTCTTGGTGGTGTACATTCTATGAGTTTGGGAAAATGTAAAATCACATGTATCCATCATGATATCATACAGAGTGTTTTCACTGTCCTCTGTGTTCTGTTTATTTATCCCCTACCCCTCCCCAGCCTCTGAAAATCACTGATCTTTCTTACTTTCTCCATAGTTTTGCCTTTTCCAGAATGTATTATAGCTGAAATCATGCAATTAGCAGCCTTCTAAGATTCACTTCTTCCACTTTGTAATGTGGATTAAACTTACCTTCACATCTTTCATGATATGATAGTTCATCTCTTTTTCATACCAAATAATGTTTCACTGTCTGGTTGTGCCATAGTTTACTTTTTTGTTGTTGTTGTTTTGTTTTAAGATTCATTTGAGAGAGAGAGAGAGAGAGAGAATGGGGTTAGTACAGAGGGAGCAGGAGAGAGAATCTTCGGCAGACTGTGCTGAACCCGGAGCCTGATTCAGGGCTCAATTCCACAACCCTGAGATCAAGACCTGAGCAGAAACCAAGAGTCAGACACTTGACTGACTGTGCCATCGAGGTGCCTGTGGATATACCATAGTTTTTACCAATTCACCTCATTAAGGACATCCTGGATGCTTAAGTTTTGGCAATTATGAATAAGGTTGCTGTAAACATTCTTGTGCATGTTTTTGGATGGACTTCAGTTCTCATCTCCCTTGGGTAAATGTCAAGGAGAGTGATTTTTGGATGGTAGGTTAAGAGTATGTAAGTTTTTTAAGAAACAACCAAACTGCCTTCCAAAGTGACTATAGCATTTTCCGTTTCTACCAGCAATTGCTCCACATGTGTTGCTCCCTATCCTTACCAACACTGGGTGTTGTCAGTGTTGTAGATATTGACCATTCTAATAGGTGTGTAATTATACCTCATTTTTTAAAAATTTGACTATAGTTTGCCTACGATGTTACATTAGTTTCAGATATACCACATGGTGATCAGCATCTCTGTGTTATGCTGTGCTCATGACAATCATAGTTATCATGTGTCACCGTGCAACACTATTACAATATCATTGACTATATTCACTATCCTCTACCTTTTATCTCCCATTATTTTTTTTGTTTATCCATTTGTTTTATTTTTTTTAGATTCCACATATAAATGAAATCGTATGTTATTTGTCTTTCTCTGTCTGACATATGTCATTTAGCATAATGCTCTCTCTAAGTCTATCCATATTGTCACAAATGACCAGATATTGCTCTTTTTTATGGATGTGTGATACTCCATTATATATCCATTTATCTGTCTTTACCCATTTATCTGTCAAAGGATAATTGGGCTGCTTCCATATCCATATATCTTCTTTGGTAATGCGAAATACTGATTTAAAGACTTAGACCATGTATTTAAAATAGTCTTGCTTCATTTTGGAAGTATTTATGAATCTCCCTGATGGCTAATGATGATGAACATTTTTTCATGTGTCTGTTAGCCATTTGTATGTCTTCTTTGTGTCTGTCCATGTCTTCTGCCCATTTTTTGACATGATTATCTGTTTTGTGTGTGTTGAGTTTGAGGAGTTCTTTATAGATCTTGGATGTCAGCCCTTTGTAGTGTCATTTGCGAATATCTTCTCCCATTCCCTGGGTTGCCTCTTTGTTTTGTTGACTGTGCAGAAGCTTTTGATCTTGATGAAGTCCCAGAAGTTCATTTACACTTTTGTTTCCTTTGCCTTAGGAGACATGTTTTGAAAGAAGTTGCTTTGGCCGATGTCAAAGAGGTTACTGCCTATGTTCTCCTCTAGGATTTTGATAGATTCCTGCCTCACATTGAGGTCTTTTATCCCTTTCGAGTTTATCTTTGTGTATGGTGTAAAAGAATGGTTGAGTTTCATTCTTCTACACATAGCTGTCCAATTTTCCCAGCACCATTTATTGAAGAGACTGTCTTTTTTCCACTGTGTATTTTTTCCTGCTTTGTCGAAGATTATTTCACCATAGAGTTGCGGGTCTATATCTGGGCTCTCTACTCTGTTCCACTGGTCTGTATGTCTGTTTTTGTGCCAGTACCATGCTGTCTTGGTGATCACAGCTTCGTAGTAAAGCTTGAAATCAAGCAACATGATGCCGCCAGTTTTGTTTTTCTTTTTCTGCATTTCCTTAGCAATTTGGCTCTCTTCTGGTTCCATACAAATTTTAGGATTGTTTTTTCCAGCTCTTTGAAAAATGCCAATGGAATTTTGATCGGGGTAGCATTGAAATATGGATTTCTCTAGGCAGTATAGATTTTTTAACAATGTTTATTCTTCCAATCCAGGAGCATGGAATGATCTTCCGTCTTCTTGTGTCTCCTTCAATTTCTTTCATGAGTGTTCTATAGTTCCTTGATTACAGATTCTTTACCTCTTTGGTTAGGTTTATTCCCAGGTATCTTATGGTTCTTGGTGCTATAGTAAGTGGAATCGAGTCTCTAATTTCCCTTTCCGTATTTTCATTGTTAGAGTATAAGAAAGCAACTGATTTCTGTACATTGGTTTTGTATCCTGCTACATTACTGAATTGCTGTATGAGTTCTAGTAGTTTGGGGGTGGAGTCTTTTGGGGTTTGCATGTAAAGTATCATATCATCTGTGAAAAGAGAGAGTTTGACTTCTTCTTTGACAAGTTGAATACCTTTTATTTCTTTTTAATTGTCTAATTGCTATTGCTAGGACTTCTAGTACTATGTTGAAAAAGTGGCAGGAGTGGACATTCTTGTCATGTTCCTAATCTCAAAGGGAAGGCTGTCAGCTTTTCCTCATTGAGAATGATATTTGCTGTGGTGTTTCATAGATAGATTTTATGAAGTTGAGGAATGTTCCCTCTATCCCTATAATTTGAATCGTTTTAATCAGGAACGGATGCTATATCTTGTCAAATGCTTTTTCTGCATCAATCAATTGAGAGGACCATGTGGTTCTTCTCTCTTCTTTTATTGATTTGTTCTATCACATTGACTGATTTGTGGATGTTGAACCACCCTTGCAGCCCATGAATAAATCCCACATGGTCATGGTGGATAATCTTTTTTTTTTTTTTTTTTAAAGATTTTATTTATTAATTTGATAGACAGAGATCACAAGTAGGCAGAGAGGCAGAGAGAGAGAGGAGGAAGCAGGCTGTCCGCAGAGCAGAGAGCCCGATGCGGGGCTAGATCCCACGACCCTGGGATCATGACCTGAGCCGAAGGCAGCGGCCTTAACCCGCTGAGCCACCCAGGCGCCCCTAATCTTTTTAATGTAGTATTGGATCCTATTAACTA
Source organism: Taxidea taxus jeffersonii (assembly GCA_003697995.1). NCBI lineage: Eukaryota > Metazoa > Chordata > Mammalia > Carnivora > Mustelidae > Taxidea > Taxidea taxus. The sequence continues at coordinate 39,969 of ML106917.1, forward strand.
GGATCTTGTTGAGAATCTTAGCATCCATATTCATCAGGGATATTGGTCTAAAATTCTCCTTTTTGGTGGGTTCTTTGCCTGGTTTGGGGATCAGGGTATGCTGGCTTCCTTTTAAGGAAGTATTTATGAAAACCTTAACCAAATTTCATAAGTTTTATACAAAGTGATAAATTCCCTAATTTTCTAATCATATAAAATGTTTGAATGTCTTAATTTAGAACAGTTTTGACTCTCATGATGTAAAAGTGAGTTTGGAAGATACTCATAAAATCCCAAGTAGTGGGATATTGACATTACAAGTTTTGAATATTTCCATAGTACCTTAGAAGGTTCACCTCATATTTGGTAATTTTATATTTCATTTTTATAAATTTATACTTTTATTTGTGGTTAATTGGTTCACAATTTAAAATGAACTAATTAATATCTAATAAAGCCAATATTAATAGCAATATGAAATTTCACAATGATAATCTAGCCCAGACCCTATACCTATGTTTAGTCACTTAAGTTTTATTTTTCATTCAGAGTACTTTAGATGAAAGTCATATCAGAAATCTTTAGGCCTTTTCGCAGGGCACCTGGGTGGCTCAATAGGTTCAGTATCTGCCTTCAGCTCGAGCCATGATCTTGGGGTCCTAGAATTGAGCCCCACATCATGCTCTCTCTTCAGCAAGTGTTCTGCTTCTCTCTCTGTACTCTCCCTCTCTTTCTCTCTGTCTTTCTCAAATAAATAGAATCTTTGTTGTTGTTTTTTTTTTTAAAGGAATCTTTAGGCCTTTTCTCTAAGATCATATTTCTAAATTCTTATCCTAGCTCCCACTAAATTCTATCAATAGAAATTAGTTCTCCTCTCTCTATATTTCCATGGAGATCTTATGAATTTTCATGAAAAGTCAAGGATATGATCAATTTATAGATACTACTAGACTTAACTTAGCATACTTGTTCATTATTACAGATAGAGCAAAATTCCCTAACAGTCAACATGCCAATACTTGTTGATTCTACAACCATTTTATAACCCAGTATATAGGGGTAAAGATTTAGTAGGAAGTAAACTACAGATGTATAGAAAGTAAAACCCTCCTCACATGATAGAATAAATCTCTGAGTGCTAACATGGCCTTCAACAACCTAGCAGAAGACAGCATGCCCATCATCCTTGATTCCTTTGGTGTTGAGGATATCTCACTCTACATTGGCTGTATTGACCCCTGACCTTTGGCTATGGCTCATTGAAAGACTTCTTTCACTCACATGCATGTTTGTTCTTGAGTATGTCCTCTGCACAGCTTATGCCATGACTTGGTAATAAAACAAAGTAAAAAGAACTTAAATCAATTCCAAGTTACCATTGTGGTCAACCTTAAAATCCAGGATAGTGATTTGGGTATAGTCAAACTCAGAGATTATTTTTACTTTCTTCTTTTATATTTTCAAACCTTCCTCTACTTTTAATTTGTTTTAAGGATTACACAAAATTTATTTTAGAATATGACATTAACCAATAATTACTCCCAATTTTCTAAGAAACTAAAATTTCAGTGAAAAAAAATAATCTGTGATTTTCACTACTTTGGCAAAGAAATCATTCATGTCAAAAACTTGGGGCTCCATCAGATAAAGGGCTAGCATCCAAAATCTATAAAGAGCTTAGCAAACTTAACACCCAAAGAACAAATAATCCAATCAAGAAATGGGCAGAGGACATGAACAGACATTTCTGCAAAGAAGACATCCAGATTGCCAACAGACGCATGAAAAAGTGCTCCACATCACTGAGCATCAGGGAAATACAAATCAAAACCACAATGAGATATCACCTCACACCAGTCAGAATGGCTAAAATTAACAAGTCAGGAAATGACAGATGCTGGCGAGGATGCCGAGAAAGGGGAACCCTCTTACACTATTGATGGGAATGCAAGCTGGTGCAACCACTTTGGAAAACAGCATGGAGGTTCTGCAAAAAGTTGAAAATAGAGCTACCCTATGACCCAGTAATTGCACTACTTTAGGGTATTTACCCTAAAGATATAAACATAGTGATCTGAAGGGGCATGT
>ML106917.1:42135-173937 GCA_003697995.1 Taxidea taxus jeffersonii
TGTTGGGAATGCAAGCTGGTGCAACCACTTTGGAAAACAGCATGGAGGTTCTGCAAAAAGTTGAAAATAGAGCTACCCTATGACCCAGTAATTGCACTACTTTAGGGTATTTACCCTAAAGATATAAACATAGTGATCTGAAGGGGCATGTGCACCTGAATGTTTATAGCAGCAATGTCCACAATAGCCAAACTATGGAAAGAACCTAGATGTCCATCAACAGATGAATGGATAAAGAAGAGGTGGTGTATATATACAATGGAATACTATGCAGCCATCACAAGAAATGAAATCTTGCCATTTGCGACGATGTGAATGGAACTGGAGGGTATTATGCTTAGTGAAATAAGTCAATCGGAGAAAGACAACTATCATATGATCTCCCTGATATGAGGAAGTGGAGATGCAATAGCGGGGTGGGAGGTAGGAAAAGAATAAATGAAACATGATGGGATCGGGAGGGAGACAAACCAAAAGAGACTCTTAATGTCACAAAACAGAGGGGGACAGGAGGGAGGGGTGTAGGGAGAGGGTGGTGGGGTTATGGACATTGGGGAGGGTATGTGCTATGGTGAGTGCTGTTAAGTGTATAAACCTGGTGATTCACAGACCTGTACCCCTGGGGCTAATAATACATTATATGTTTATAAAAAGTTAAAAAAAAAAAAAAACTTTGGGGCTCCTGGGTGGCTCAGTTCTTAAGTGTCTGCCTTTGGCTCAGGTCATGATCCCACTATCCTGGGATTGAGCCCCACATTGGGCTACCAGCTCAGTGGAGAGCCTGCTTCTCCCTCTCCCACCTCCCCTGTTGGTGTTCCCTCTCTCACTGTTTCTCTCTCTGTCATAAACAAATAAATAAAATATTAAAAGAAAAAACTCATATAGAGTTTTATATATAGTATGTATTGGGGACGCCTGGGTGGCTCAGTTGGTTGAGCGGCTGCCTTCGGCTCGGGTCATGATTCCAGGGTCCTGGGATCAAGTCCCACGTCAGGCTCCTTGCTCGGCGGGGAGCCTTCTTTTCCCTCTGCCTCTGCCTGCCACTCTGTCTGCCTGTGCTTGCTCCCACTCTCTCTCTGGCAAATAAATAAATAAAATCTTTAAAAAGAAAAAAAGTATATATACAGTATGTATTGTTCTGTGCAGGCTATCTGTATGAACACGCATAATCATTACAATATTTCTATGATTTAGAGATATTACTATAATGTTCTTTTTAATGTTCTTTTTACAGATAACAAAATTGAGACATTGAGAGGTTAAGTATATTGCCTGCATTACACAGCTAGAAAGTTAGAGAGGTGAGATTTAAAGTCAGGCAATGTGATCCCAGAGTTTATGTTCTTTTTTTTTTTCTTTAATTTCATTTATTTATTTGTCATAGAGAGAGAGAAAGAGGAAAGAGAGAGAGCACAAGTTGGGGGGGTGGCAGGCAGAGGGACAAGGAGAAGCAGGCTCCCTGCTGAGCAGGGAGCCTGATGGGAGCCTGATGCCAGGCTCAGTCCCAGGATCCTGAGATCATGACTTGAGCTGAAGGAAGACGCTTAAATGACTAAGCCACCCAGGCATCCTCAGAGTTTGTGTTCCTAATAAACATAGTCCATGCCTTACCAAAGGTATAGAGCCCCAGGGACTACTGATAGCTAATATTGCAGAACAATTGCAGAATTTTCCAGAAATAAAATAGTCTGTCAAGAGGGATATTCCTTTCTGCTTGACTTGCCTTTAATTTTTTAAATCAATAATCACCTTAATCTCTTAACCTGTTTTTGCCTTTGATTTCCTTCCTGAAACTGAGACCGTGCTTTCCTTTCCTGGTCCTGGATTTCTCCTTGTGGTTCCTGGATGAGTATTGAGATCATGCTGACAGATTTCCTGATGCAGAGGCCCTCAGTGCTGACCTGAGCAGCACCTATTCCTAGATTTTTCTCCCCTGAGTGAAGGACTGCCTTGTGTCATAAGGCATGGCTCCTAATATCAGATACTTCTTAGAAGTATTTTCATGGCACACACTGATTGAAGCACCTGTAGCTAGGAGAATCACCATAACCCCCAAATTGCCCTCAAAATGGGCATTTGGGGTCTGAAAACGTGAACTCTACTATGCCATCCACTATTATGCCTTCATGTATAGGCCACACAATGCTATACTCTAATCTGCATCAACAACATTGTCTGAACTTTGATTTAGTCGTGACTTCAAATATTTTGTATATGGTCATGTATCAGTCTATTTGATTGATTTGAAAATATATTTGCTATATATTAATATAGTCCAATAAACACTGGCCACCCTTAAGGAGAATTTTGCTGAGAGCACACTTCTGAAGCCATATTTGTCAGTCTTAAGTTACTTGTCATATAAATGATGAATTTTCATTTTTTTCACCCTCAAATAGATCTCTCTACTTGTTCTTTCACTTGAATCCTCTCTTATATAAAATACATTGCTAAATTTAAAAATCGTGTTATTTCTACAAAGTATTCTATTAATATTCACTGTAGTCATAGAGAAAGCAGCTCACAGTGAGATTGCTTTGTGAAGCACATCAGAATATTTTATCATAATTATATTAAGTGAAGAAAAAAGAGAATTGTGAGATTCACTTAGATTGATTTATTTTGTTTGTTGATAGTAACATCAATTATCAGTTCCAGGTTGCTTTATTAGAATACGACTTATTAGAAAGCCTTGACTAACTCAGCATGTGCAAATGAAAATGCTATTAGGAACATGGAAGAGCTTAATATTCTAAACATGCACATCAATCACTGAAAGAAGATTAGAATTCACCGTACATTCTGCAAATCTGAATCTTTAAATTGCTAATTGAACTTTAATTGGATTTCATTCTAATTTAATTGTTAACACAAATCAAAAATGTTTACTTAAGTATGAGTGTTCGAGAGATTTGATGGTCAAGTAATAGATTCTCCTTAAGTCTATTAATTAGGCATAAGTCCCTGGTTTCTAGGGACTCAAATTCTATTCAGAATACAATACTGCTGAAGAGATTTGGACAATATTTTTCTTAGTCTATAGGTGAAATCATTTGTTCATTAAACTAGCACTGTTCAAGGAAAACTCATCACAGGGAAAGTTAATATTACATAAGTCTATTTCTTATGGAAGTCCCCAAGTAATTAAGATTTGAAAACAAGGTAATTAAGATTTGTTTAACTCAACACCCTCTTTTATTTCTGAAAAATTAATATTCAATTTTATTCAGGTTCCTATAGGACTTTATCCAGTTTTTCTCTTTTTCTCATTTTTAGCCTAGGAATTTATATTTGCAATATAATAAGAAATTCTTGGAAGGGAATAAGCACGTGTTAATCAGGTATTCTGTCTAATCAAGCTAGTTTGTTGAAAATAATACATTAATGTGAATTTATATATTTAGATCTTATCCCTTAAATCAGCTTCCTTGTCCAGAATATATTCAGCTCTTACTTATAAATGAGAAATTTCCCTAGGAACTTCAAAGTGCAAACTCCAGCCACAAAAATTCTCCCCTTTAAAAATTTTTTGTAATATTAAATAAAACCTTATGAGAAATATTGACCCCCAAATTCATAAATGTTGTAATAATTAAGAAACAGAAAGCATAATATTATGGAGAATTAAATTCTTAATTTCAACAGCACAACTCTGAAAATAACATTTTCCCCTATTTTGTAGATGAGAAAACTGAGGCTAATAATATTAAATCTGTCTAAGATTACGAAGCAGATGTAATAAGTAACCCATTAGCCCCTGGCCCTGTGCTAATGATTAAGTTTTTTTATTATGTGGGACAAATAAGCAAGAATGGTTCCTTATGAATTATGAACTATTCCTCATAAGTAACAGAAACTATCAATAAACTCTGTCATAAACTGCCACTCTCAGTAATGGTAGCTAGTATTGCTGTTTCAGCAGTTTGGGATTTTTTCTTTCCTTTTAGTAACTTCCAATTTCTTGATGCATTATTCAGGTGCATACTGCTGACAGTTTTTATGATCTGTGCATTTGGGAGGAAAGTGCCTAAGCAAGGCGGAAAGGAGTGGAAGAGTTCAAGATGCACTTTCTATTTCACTGTTGGTTTTGTTCTGAGATCAAGGTTATCTGGATCCTCCCCTAACCCTGAATCTACCCATCAGATGCTATCAAATTTGCATTATTCTACTGACAAGAAGGTGCCTAGATCCTCAGTCTCCTCCTGTTACCCGTTCACTGAAAACATGATACACCTAACATTTGCCTGCCTCCTTACAGTGTATTTATGTCTTTCATATTGTTTATTTAAACAACTCTCGGTGTTCAGATTCTGTTTAAAAAAAAAAGTCATGTCTTGCAAAGAAGATAGTTTGAAACTTTGCCTGGTTTAAGGTTTATAACATAGTAGCAATTCATTTGCCTTGCTCTGAGAAAAAAAAAACAAACAGAAACTATTATAAAAATGTACTCCACCCCAGGTAATGTACAAACATACATACCTTAATTAGCTTTTGAAAAACAAATGTCTACCAGATAAAAATTCAGAGTCCAAGAATTTATGCATGCAGAAAACATGACGTCTCTGATATATTTTTTTAAATGTCTTCGTCTTTTCTTGAAGTTACCATCCTGTCTAGTTGTGAATTACTCGGTCTTTTGGCTGTTGAAAAGAAATTATGTCAGAGTGTAGTGACTTTCCGGTCATTTCAATCATATGAAGATTTCCCTGCCACTCTTTATTGGGAAAGCACCTGGTCCATGGCTATCTTCTGCTAGCACCTGCCAAAATGTACAGTCTTCTCCTCTGGCTACTTTCCACCAGCATATGCTCATGCTGGAATTTGCAAGAGTCAGAATCTTGATATACTGTCACCTGATTAAGTAGTCTTGCCTTATGTGACATCCAGCTCCTGTGTTCCATTTGCTACTGGATTATCCTGTCAAACCACAGAACACTTTCTCTAGCTCACTTCTTTGCTTTTATTTGGGGCAAAAGGAAATGATTAATTAATGGCTTAGGAGCAGAACTTCCTGCAAGGCTGCCTCCAGCCTCTCTGCATAGATAACTCCTGAAAGTCATTCTATGGTGAGTGTTTTGGAACAATGGTCTGTGGTTTCATCAGTGAGCTTATTATTCCCTGGATCTTCATTTGGGAAACAGGTCCAAACCCCTCTACTCTAATGTTTCCCAGAATTTACTGACCAATCCCCTCCCTAGGGACAAAGATCCCCTTCTTAGGTGTGCAATACTATGAATATTCCTAGCAGTTCTTTTTTTTAATTTTTTTTAAAGATTTTCTTTATTTATTTGTTAGAGAGAGAGAGCGAGCACAGGCAGACAGAGCGGCAGGCAGAGGCAGAGGGAGAAGCAGGCTCCCTGCCAAGCAAGGAGCCCGATGTGGGACTCGATCCCAGGACGCTGGGATCATGACCTGGGCCGAAGGCAGCTGCTTAACCGACTGAGCCACCCAGGTGTCCCCTAGCAGTTCTTTTTATTGGTCTCCCTATCTGATCCCAGGGAGCCCATGTTCTTTCCTGGACTACAGAATGTCAGCCGTGGACGATTCTACCTTCTTCCACTTTATGGTTTAGGCTAGGACTATACTCATGAATACTTACAAAGTGCTTTCATTAAACACATTGCTATGGGCTGAATTTTCTTCTCTCCAAATATATATGTTGACGTCTTTAACCCTCTGTAACTCAGCATGTGACTGTTTTTGGAGATAGTGCCTTAAAAGGTACTTGAGGTTAAATAAGGTCATATGGATCCAATCTGACTGGAGGCCTCTGAGTGGAGAACTTCATCTCAAACAAACGATAATTTATAACTTCCACAAACTGTATCTGGGTAGGCTGTGTGGCCATCCTGATAAATATTATGTGAGACTGTGCCCTGAATAATGGCTTTGACATTCACACTGGGCTTTTATTTTCAAATTTGGGAACATAAAATAAAATACCTGGAAGAAGCAAGTTATGTATAAAATGGCCTTGTAACTTGACCACAAATCTCAGTCCTTAAATGGCAGCTCTTAGTGTAGAGTTGGAGGATTTTGAAAAGCAGCCTTTACAGATCCATATGTCATTAACATGGAGGTAATTTTTATTGGGTCAAATATATGCACTTATAAAGATCACTGTGCCATTAATAAATACCAAAACTATTTTTATTTTTTTTTTTACTTTTTTTTTAAAGATTAATTAATTTATTTGAGAGAGAGACAGTGAGAGAGAGCATGAGAGGCTAGAAGGTCAGAGGGAGAAGCAGATTCCCCGTGGAGCTGGGAGCCCGATGTGGGACTCAATCCCGGGACTCCGGGATCACGACCTGAGCTGAAGGCAGCTGCTTAACCAACTGAGCCACCCAGGTGCCCCCAAAACTATTTTTAAATGAGCCAACTTGATTTTTAAATGTAACCCTAACAAATATTTTTTTGATCTTATGTTTGATTTATGTGATTTTTCTCAAATGAAACACAGTTCAAATCATTTTCATTCTAAATGAAACAAAACAGTGAAATAAAACAGAGTTTTCATTTTTTGTTTTTTTTAAGACAAGGATAATTGGTGCCTGGCTTCAAATAAATATGATAAAATGAAGGATAAAATGATGATTTTTAAAGATTGAATGCTCCAAGAAAGTTGAGTGATTTTACTTTTGAGTAAAATTTTGTTTTTACTCAAAAGTAAAAGCAACTATAAAATGGTAACCATTAGCACATTTACAATTCTGTTTTTTTTTTTTCTGCACAAAGAATATTTGATATAGGGATAATGTGATGATATTTTAGATAAATCCTTGGTTTTCAATTACCATAAGATAATTATCATGAATCCAAATGGCATGACATACAGTAAAATCCTCTCATGCAGGCACTATAGGTTTGTTTTAAAATGTAAAGAAGCTTGAAACAAATATTCAAAGTTTTCTATTAATGTAAAATTATTGAAAATGTTGACTAGAAAAGGACCTATGTGTTTTTAGCAAAAATAATTTGTAAAATAATTTGTGAAATGTGTTGAACAGTTTGAAAAGATGAAAATAAGAATAATTTTTAGTGATTTGGTGAATACCCACTTTTGATTTAGAGTCACCTTAATTTTATTACTTGATCTAGGAATTACTCTGTTTTTTATAAATCCATACCCATATCCATATGTATGTATTTATATGGTCTTTGAAACTTGAGGTAGCTATGTCAAGCATGGGCAGAAGAGGACTAGAAACCCAGGTAAATTCTTAAGTTTATATAAAACTAATGAATCTAAAAATATACCATTAAAATGCACTAAAATAAATGTTATGATGGAAGAAAACACAGGATGCCATAGAAGTCTGAGGAAGGACATCAAATTAGACTAAATGAAACAAGAAAAACTGCTTGGAGAAAGCAAGTTATAGAGACATGTAGGACTAGCTATATGGACAGAGGAAAAGCATTCCTCATAGAATAGCAGCACATGGGAAAAATCAAAGGTAAGAGAAGAGTGAGATTTATAGGTGAAGAGGTCCTTGGACTTTATATATTTGACACTTAAGTTTGACTAGACTGTGTTTTTGAGCAATCCCAAAGATCCTCAGATGCAAAACTCTCCTGGTAGCTAACACTATAGATTAATTTTATTCCTTTTTGTCTGGTGTTGAAATTTATATAAGTGGAACCATAGACATATACCCTTTGAAACTGGTTACTTTTGCTCAGTATTGTGGATTGAGATTTATCCATGTTGTTGTGTGTAACAGGTTGTTAGTTTGCATTGCTGTATAATATTCCATTGAATCAACATCTTAGTTTATTTATCCATTCTACTGTTATTGTACAATTAGTTTATTTTCAGATTTAGGCTATTATAAATAATGATAATATACACATTCTTGTACATTTATAATGAGAACATGTTTGAGTATTTCTTAAAGGAGAAGTACGTAAGATAAATACAATAAAAGTGCTTGATACCAATTTTGATATTGTATTATGATCCTGGTAAAGCATACCTAATTTGTAGACTATCAGAATCTGTTTCTCAAAGAGTGATAAATGAGAATTCAAGAATAGCACATACCATATGATTTCTCTTATATGTAGAATCTAAAAAACAAAACAAATGAATCAACAAGCAAAAGAACAGAATCAGATTTATAAATGCAGAAAATAAACTAATGGTTGCTAGAGGGGAAGGTTGTAGGAGGAAGGGAAAAATGAGTGGAGGATAGTGGGAGATACAGGCTTCCAGTTATGGAATGAATAAGTTATATGAAGAAAAGGTACACAATAGGGGATGTAGTCAATGGTATTGTGATAGCATTGTATGGTGACAGATGGGACCTACACTAGTGCTGAGCACAGCTGTAGGGATAGACTTGCTGAATCATTATGTTGTACACCTGAAACTAATGAATACTGTGTGCAACTAAACTAAAGAAAAAAGAATAGAACAGCACATATTTCATAACACTCAATTTGTAAGATCTAATCTAGTCTAATCTAATCTAGTCTATTCAAATCTGGACTTAGAAATTAAACTACATGGGAAGAATTTTAAAACATGAGGAGAGATTAAAAATAGGAACAAAATCATAAAGGTCTTTGTTTATGATATGAAAAGCCTAGCTATATTTTCAGTGATTTGTAGTGACTTTGGACAATTCAATAAACAAATATGTTTTTAAAAACTATCACTTTATTCCTTATGCTCCACACGTAAGTGAAACTATATGATAATTGACTTTCTCTGCTTGACTTATTTCACTCAGCACAATCTCCTCCAGTCCCGTCCATGTTGATACAAAAGTTAGGTATTCATCTTTTCTGTTGGAGGCGTAATACTCCATTGTATATATGGACCATATTAAGGAGGGCACATATTGCATGGAGCACTGGGTGTGGTGCACAAACAATGAATGCTGGAACACTGAAAAATAAAATAAAATTAAAAATAAATAATAAACTAACAAACAAACAAAAACTATCACTTTATTGATGTGGATGATGACCTGAAGAATATGCAAAGAAGAGCAGTAGGAGGTGTTTCACTAATTCTGAGTAGAATGTGAATGAAGACTGGCAGGAAAAAGAAAGAAGTTAATATGTGGATCTCTGAATAATTTGAAAATGTGATGACTTTACATATTCCCATCCAGGGACATACTCATAGCCCTGCATTTTTAAATTTTACATGCTGCCAAAAGGATCATAGATCCTATGAAATTCACCAACAAACTCTACATTCAGGAAATTTGGATTGCACCAGCATAAATTAATAATAGAATTTTACAAGTGGCAGAGAGGGAGGTGTTGATACGATGTTTGGCTTTTAGCAACAATAACTGTCCGCACCTCTCTCTTCTGTGGTTTTAAATCTAATAGAGAAATAAAGCATAAGATTCATAAGTAACATTCAAATGTCAAGTACTTGCAAATAAAGCTGTTTGGAAAATGAAGCCTGGATGAATCCACACTTAGATTCCTTAATACTTCCATTGAAACAAATTTACCTGCTTGGTCACAGGAAAGACACAGACTTTCTAAGCATGGAAGGCATCAATTTACATCATTTTGCACATAAAGAATCTGTATGTCTGCCTGACAATCACCCCTGGAAAAAAGAAATCCTAGAAAGAACTCAACTGGAAAACGCTTAGTTCTTCCTATTAAATTCAGAAATCAGAGATTTTCTTGGGGTGGGGAGAGGCCTTTATCTCTAGTACTTAGAAATGGAGGGTACTCTTAATTTATGTGCCGGGGTAGAAAAGCTATTAGGGAAAAAGGATGTCTCCTATCAGAAGGCCCCATCAGTTCAGTCAAAAAGGGACAGAAAGGGCAATCAGGAGAAGAATCTCCTCTGGAAAGAAAATGGGGGAAAGAAAAAAAGAATGAGTCTAGTTTTATGTTCAGTTTTAATTAAAGTCACTAGATTTAGCACATAAAATACATGATACCCAGTTAAATTTAAAGTTCAAACAACAAATAAATTATTCAGTGTATCTAACATCTGCTTCAGTGGTTTCAGTTAGCTGCAGTCAACTGCAGTGAGGAAGCAGATAATCCTCCTTCTGACATATCGTCAAAAAATGAACACAGTAGGCTAACATCAGTCACCATGCCGATGTCAGTCTCTCCGTTCACCTCATCACATGGGCATTTTATCATCTCTCATCATCACAAGAATTGTGAATACAGTGCAATACATTATTTCGAGAGAGACAGACACCACATTCATAAGGCTTTTATTATGGTATATTATTATAATTGTTCTATTTTATTATTAGCTATTCTTGTAAATCTCTTTCTGTGCTTAACTTGTAAATTGAACTTCAATATAGGGAAAAACAAAGCGTGTAAAGGATATGGTACTGTCCATAGTTTCTGGCATCCACTGGGGTTCTTGGAACATAACCCTCAAGGATATGGGGAAGGGGACCACTATAAGTATATATCATGCAATATTTGGGACATATTTATTTTATAGGTAGTTTTTAAAATGTAAAATTCAAATTTAGGGGTGTCTGGCTGGCACAGCTGGAAATTCAGGCAACTTTTGATCTTGGAGTTGTGAGTCTGAGTTTGATGTTAGGGGTAGAGATTACTAAAAATAAATATATAAATAAACTTAAAAAAAGAAAGCTTATTAAAAAATAAATAAAATGTGAAGTTCAGATTTAAATGGGTGTCCTGTATTTTATTTGGCAAACCTTATTTAAAAGGTAGAGAGCACTGGGTGTTATACATGACTAATGAATCATTGAACATTACATCAAAAACTGATGATGTAAAAAAAAAAACAACTAATGAGGTACTGTATGGTGTCTAACTTAACATAATAATAATTTTTTTAAAAGGTAGGTAGATGGTGATGGAAAAACTGGGTGCTTGACAGGAGACAACCTGATGGATTACTGACATAAGGTTTGAAGTTTAATTTGATCTGAAGCTTTCCTGGGAGTAGATTTTCTATGTTGGAGCATTCTTAAAGAAGGCAGTTATGCTCACCAAGCCATGTCCTATCAAGGGATTCTTTTTAGATAAGTGAAATTTTAGCAAACTTGACCTCTAGGGAATCACTGGTGTTTAGAAAAGTAAACACTAGATCCCCCAGGAAATCTTCAAGGAGAAGCTTAAATAGTATATTCTATAGTGTAGCTAAGAGTTTCTTGTTGGCACAAAACTAGATACAGTACCACTGAAACGCTCACTTTAAAATGATTATTTTATGTTATGTGAACGCCACCTCAATCAATTTAAATTAAAAAAATTAGAGATATTAAAACTCTTTTTTGGTCCTTGCTCTGTGAGTGTGGATACAATCCGTAACCTTTTCCTCAAATGCCCTTTCCTCAGAAAATCCATAGTATTTGTTCTATTTTATTTTTTAACTTTATGATTTGTAATTCAATTTTGCTCATCATGTCCTACTTCTATGCCGTTAATATTCGGGTTTTCATTATTCAGCCTGAGGACTTTCAGTTCTCCCAATTTTATACTCTGTCCTTTGGAAACATATGCATGATCTTAATAAAATATTAATTCTGATACAATTTAACTTGGTATATCATTACTGATAAAAGGCATTAATAACATTTCCATTTTTATTAATAGCTCTCTTAAGAAAAAGAAAGGCAGTGCCTACCTATGTATGGGGCTTTGCAGAGACATCCGTGGAGTCAACTATACAATGACTATATTACAATGACTATATTAATATGGAGATAATGAGTATATGTTGACTTGATAATGCTTAGTCAGTGTTAGCTATTTTAGGAATTTCTGGCTGGCCATAGAGGTGTTAAAGAAAATAATTGTACATTTTGTTTTCATAATTTAAACATGGTTTTTGTGCTAAATACTACCACAGAGTGGTTTAGTCTTTCCAATAAATAAACCAGGGAAAACTATGCTTTCTGTTGCTGTCCTAAGGACTCGGAGAAAAATGCCTTATAGAACTGAGGCTCTGCTCTGATGTGTGTGAGGGAGGGACCATATACAACATTGCAGTAGGTGTATCACATCTCTCCTATTATTTACAATGCTCTGAGAAACCCAGAAGCATTTCTTGAGCTCTCCCTGGGAAAGAAAGTTGAGAGCATTTGCAATGATACACGGCAGTCATGAACACCATATGAGACATTAGTCACAAGCATCTGTATAAAAAGAACACCCTGATCTTGGAGTGGGTAGTTGAGGTAGGTAGTGTCACTTCCCTTTTTTGTTTAAAAACCTCCAACACTGTCTTTTTTATATTGCTTGATAATAAGTGTTTGCTTTATTTAATATATTGTGGTTGGATGAATGAGTATGAAAAGCCTTCCATCCCTAAAAATTCTGCTCTTTAAATAGGTAGGCATTTTTTTTTAAACAGGCTCACAGTCATTTGCTCCAAGGATTTCTTCCCAGATATATCTTCTGTTTCCATGAAAATGCTGTAACGTGGCAGACCGTTCTACCTCATTCTTTAGGGAAAAATTTCTCCCAGCTTTTGGCTTTCACGACCCCCTTCCTCTGCTGTTCCAATTTCAACCACTTCTTCAACACTCCCCAACAACATTTTTTTCAGGTCACCTCCTTCAGATGACCCTAGTCTGGAGTGATCTTTTATCCTTAGTAAATCTGTAACAATATGGCAAATAAATTTATGAGATATTTATGCATATACTGAAAAGCAATATAGCTCTTTGGAAAATTTTCTTCATAATAGTATGAGATTTGCCTCTGCCTTTAAGATGAGAAAGAATAGTTTGCTGAGTATAATTTTGTTGAGACATTTATTTATTTATTTATTTATTTATTTATTTATTTATTTATATTTTACAGAGAGAGAGAGAGAGAGTGAGTGAGTGTCAGAGAGGGAACACAAGAAGGAGGAGTAGGAGAGGAAGAAGCAGGCTTCCCACAGAGCAGAGAGCTGACATGGGGCTGGATCCCAGGACCCTGGGATCACCACCCCAGCTGAAGGCAGACGCTTAACCACTGAGCCACCCAGGTGCCCCTATGTTGAGACTATTTTATACCAACCTTTTGTGTAATTGATATATTTTTTAGTCATTTTAGTGATTTATGAATTGATTACAAAAAATGTTTGAATTCCTGTTTCAATATTTTTATTTTTTAATCTCTTTCACAGATTAAAACATTTTAGTCAGTAATGGTGATGTCTCTTTGATTTTATCTACTCCCTATTGTCTATCCCTTAACTATCCCCATGCTCATGCTGGGGTAGCACCCTCAAATTCTTTCTGAACAGTGAAGCATATTTCTTTCTCTGGGTCTTTGCACTCAGGAGCCTTTCTATTTAGGATACTTTCTCTATGCGTGTTCTCTTCCGATTATTTATGTCATAATTGAAATAACAGCTTGGAGAAAATTCCCTGATCATTTTAAGCTAAAATAACTCACTACTTTCTCTCATTGCCTGGTTTTATCTTCTTCATAGATGTTATTTTTCCCTCCCTCCTTCATTTCCTTCTGTTTTGGTTTACACCCATGGATTGGAAGCTAATTGAGGAAAGGAACTCTACCTATTTGCCATTGGACTCTCAGCATCTAGAACTATGTCTACTATATAATAAATACTTTTAAAATATATGCTGAATAGCTGATGGACTGAATGCCTGAATCTGAATGATCCTGAGGGAAAAATAAGCCAATTATAAGCAAGATTAACTTCTGATTAAACAGCTTTGGGAAGAACATGTTAATGATGTAGAAGCTCTTCCTCATGGATTTATGTGTAGAGTATGGGGTAGAGTCTGGAAGCCCTATAATAAGTCTGAGTCAAGAAGGTAGGGAGAGGGGAAAAAAAAGGTTAAGGGAGGGGAATACATTATTGAATATATTACCTGTAGAGGTGATGCTTTGAAACTTAACCCTTTGACTTCTCCTGTAGTATAACTTGTAGGGTTCATATGAGTCATTGTCTGTAGCACAAAGTGGACATTCTGTAAGTGTTTGCTGTTAGCAATATGAAAATGACTGTATGAGCAAATAAAGCCTCTTTTAGAGTGTTTTTTTTTGTGATTTTATGTGTGTGCATGTGTGTAAGTTGAGGAGAGCATGTTTACAATCTATAATTGTAAAAGTTACTCTTAGCTTGAGTACATACAAAAACAAGCTACAAACTAGATTTGGCTCAAAGGCCATATTTTGTCTACCTCTGATCTAGCTCATTCTTCAGTTCTTGAAATAGGATTACTCTCTTAGTAACTGAGTCTCACTTCTTGAATTTATAACCTCTCTGGTGTACCAGTACTTCTTGGATTACTTGCTGCTTTATTCTTTTTTATTCTAGAATTCCTGTTTCCATTGTTCAACAACCTGCTTTGTTCTTTTCTCATCTTCTCATTCTTGTCCTCCAGCAAATAAATAGCAAAAGTTAACATAGTGAACAATGTCTCAAAACTCAAGACTGATGTTGTTTTGCTTCCATATTGTGGCTTCCAAAATGGATTCTTTCAAATACAGGTAGATGAATCTATCACTTGTTGCCTGCCTTCTCATTGTTGATGAATTTTTAGTTCCAGACAGTTGATCTCATTTTATTCCTCAGTGTTTTTTTTTTTTTAAGATTTTAATTATTTATTTCACAGATAAGGATCACAAATCAGACAGAGGTCACAAGTAGGCAGAGGCAGGTAGAGAGAGAGGAGGAAGCAGGCTCCCTGCTGAGCAGAGAGCCCAATGTGGGGCTCGATCCCAGGACCCTGAGATCATGACCTGAGCCCAAGGCAGAGGCCCCAACCCACTGAGCCACCCAGGAGTCCCTATTCCTCAGTGTTTTGCCAGGATGTTCCATGACATATGATCTTCACATCTCCTCTTTTAACACTGATGCTGTCTTGATGTCATGAAGCTGTGTTCCTTAGGACTTTGTTTTTTTTTTTTATAACCTTGTTTTCTTCTATGATTTACCATTTCTTTTTCTTTTAAAGATTTTATTTATTTGAGAGAGAGAAAGCACAAGTGTGGGGAAGGAGCAGAGGGAGAGGGAAAAGCAGACTCCCTGTTGAGCAGGGGGCCCAATCCCAGGATCCCAGGACCGTGACCTGAGCCAAAGGCAGATGCTTAACTGACTGAGCCACCCAGGTGCCCATCTGATTGACCATTTCATCTCTATTGACCATTTCATTATCTATATTTAGATCTTCTTTATCAAAACATTTAAAAGCACACATTTCCATTTCCAAAGCCATGCATTTAGTTCCCAGTCAGCAACTTTTAATTCCAGCCAAAGTTCTCAAAAATATTGATGAGTATTAATGAATTCAAGCTGAATAATTTAGTTCCATCCTCCCATTATACCCAGTGATTCATTAATTTTGTGAATATGAAAATGACATTCTCATTCTTCCCCTACCCAGCCACTCTAAGACTTTAAATAATCATTCCTTCCTCTGATTTTCCAAATCATTGGATACCGATCAATTATTTAGATGTATCCATTAAAATGGTTTTAACGTTTAAAAAATCATACTAAAGATAAATTTACTAAAATATCCAAGTGGTGGCTCAGTGGGTTAAGCCTCTGCCTTTGGCTCAGGTCATGATCCCAGGGTCCTGGGATGGAGCCCCACATCAGACTCTCTGTTCAGCGGGGAGCCTTCTTCCTCCTCCCTTTCTGCCTGCCTCTCTGCCTACTTGTGATCTCTCTCTGTGTCAAGTAAATAAATGGAATCTGTAAAAATAAATAAATAAATAAATAAATAAATAAAGTATCCAAGTAAAATTTTTGCATGTTACATTGTATTTTGGCTTTACCATTTTATCATAATGGATGGGAAAAATAAAAGACAAAAAGTTGTATACATCTCATGATATTAGAAAAATCAAGACAGCAGTGGTTAATCATCACATGTGTCAAAAAGCAATGAAATTTTATCCCAACGCAGATAGTCATATAGCCTTAGCAAGGTAACCTTGTGTTCTATTTTGAGGCAAAGTGAAAATATTTCATATTGTGTCCAAAATTCTTTAAGTTTTCTAATGAATATTAAATCTGAAAGTATCAGGCTCTCTCTGCTCAGCAGGGAGCCTGCTTCTCCCACCACCCCCCCACCTGCTGCTCAGCCTACTTGTGATCTCTTCCTCTCTCTGTCAAATAAATAAATAAAAAATCTTAAAAAAGAAAGTGAAAAAGAAAGAAGAATGTCATTAACTGTACATTTCTGTGGATGTAAGCTCCTCTGACTTGTCTCATAAATTTTTTTTTCATTTTCAATATTGTAATTGTAATTAGGAAATGAGTATATACCAGATTAGGATTTCCTTGAACCTGGCTTTAGAATGAATTATTTTCATTCTTCAATAATTTAGCTTCATACAGGTGAAAATTAGAGTGTTCCAGTTCATGTTATTTTATAATAATATTGGAAAGTATGTTATGTAGAAATATTATATAATACAATCATCAGCATTTTTTTAAAGATTTTATTTATTTATTTGAGAGAGAGAGTCAGAGTGAGACAGCATGAGAGGGGAGGTCAGAGGGAGAAGCAGACTCCCCATGGAGCTGGGAGCCTGATGTGGGACTCGATCCCAGGACTCCGGGATCCTGACCTGAGCCAAAGGCAGTTGCTTAACCAACTGAGCCACCCAGGTGCCCAATCATCAGCATTTTGAATGTAATGATTGCTATTCAACTACCATTCTACTAATGATGAAATAGAGATTGATTTTATTTCATACCTCAAGATTTAATACACAGCAATTTTAACCTCATTAGAAACGGCTCTCTTTTGATGTGTAATAGCTTCAGGATACTTCGTTTTAATGCACTGGTACTAACACTGTGCTGTATTTTAGGAGATGTAAGAAATAATTTATTCATTCTCAATTTCTTAAGACCATATTTGGTATTACCTCAAAATGTAATCTGAAGCAAATTAGGATGTTAGATGCTTTTTACCACTAACCTTCTAAAATGGGTTATTTTTATCAATATTTATCAATGCAGATTTGAGATCAAATTCCCTTTTGTTTGTGAAGGAATCAATTACCTAAGTAGAGA
Organism: Taxidea taxus jeffersonii; assembly: GCA_003697995.1. NCBI lineage: Eukaryota > Metazoa > Chordata > Mammalia > Carnivora > Mustelidae > Taxidea > Taxidea taxus. The sequence continues at coordinate 59,117 of ML106917.1, forward strand.
AGCAGCTTAAATTTTGTCAGATTATCATAGATTTTGAAGAACAGAAGAATGAATTGTCAAGTACCACATTTTGATTACACATATATAGAAATCAAACTTATTCATAAATGAAACCCTCACAACCAAAATGCATTTGTATATTCTCACAGGCTTTTTGAGAGGCATAAATGAAGTAGTGCTTGGGAAGTTGCTTTGTAAACCGTAAAACACTGTAATAATAAAAAACATTATTAGGAATCCCTGAGGAGTTAATACCTACAACTGAATTGCTAGAATGATTTTGAGTTTTTGTAAATAAAAATTGCATTAAAGACATACACCTATTATTAAGATTTTAACATCTGTTAAAATTTAAAAGTTGTATATCTTCTAAATAATTTCTAAATTTATAATAGATTCTAAATAATTTGCTATGTTGCCCACTGTCTATACCCACATAACTATATATACACAATTCTGGAAAATGTGTATTATGAACTCTTTGCAGAACATTATTTAAAAAAGGAAAATAAAGCCCAAGTTACAAGATTTTTAACCTTTGGATAAATTTTATATTACATAATAATGATTTTCCCTTGCAAATTCTACTTGTCTTCATCAAAAGTATATACAAGATATCTTTTTTCACAGCTAGCTGAAGTCTAGGTAAAATTGCCTTCATAACTAAGGTTATACTTAACCTTATTATATTCACAGATATCTCATTATACTAGCTAAATAAGAACTTATAGAGTATAATCACAATTTATGATAAAATGCAGCTACCATACTTATTAATAAGCAGGTAAGCAGATGATTATTAGTTGGGTTTAGATTTTAATGATAATTTAAATGAATGCTCTAAAAAAGTATATTGACTTATTATATGATATATATAGATATAGATATATGGTACCTTCTTAAAGCTTCAAGCTATTTATCATATTTTATCTAATAAGCACACACTTCAAAGCTTAATTCCCAAAAGACATTATACATTAAAGCAGTTATGTGTCTCTTAACATCCAAATTGCCTTTGAGTTCCTTGAATCCTCATATATTCTTATAAAACATTTTTACATACACAAACACACTCATGTATCAGTTGCACCTTTAAAATACAGTTATTACTTTTTTGTTAAAAAATGTAATGGCTATTTGTTTTCCCTGCTTATTAACTATACCAAAACATCATCTACTTATTACATTTTGTTTCTTATGATCAGACACACTATATTATTCACTGATCATTAAAAATCACTGGTTACAGAGAAAAATTTAGTAATATCTAATCAAGCTATGTGGGCATTGACTCTTTGACCTAGTTATCCTGTTTTGAGGTATTTACCCTTAAAGTCCACCTCAACACACAAAAAATAGAACATAGACATGTTATTTACACAGTATTATCTGAAATAGAATATCAAAAGCCACTTGTCTACTCACAAGTCTCTGCTAAAACAAAACAAATTTAAAAGTAGAAAAATATGATTTATCTACTCAATGGAATTTTTTTGTTGTTGTTTTTAAGAAGGAGAGAATGGAGAGACAGAGAGTGAGAGAGAATCTTAATCAGGCTCTATGTCCAGCATGGAGCCTGATGTGGGGCTTGATCTCACAACTTGGAGATCATGACCTAAGCTGAAATCAAGAGTCAGATGCTTAACTGACTGAGCCACCCAGGTGTCCCCGCTAAGTGGAATTCTATTAAGCAGTTAAAATTTAGGAAGATACCTGTCACCCAATTCCCAGAAATAAACCCACACATATATGGTTAGTTAATTTGGAACAAAGGAGCCAAGAATCTATAATGGAGAAAATATTGTCTCTTAAATCAATTATCTTGGGAACACTGGACAACTAGGTGCATGCAAAAGAGTGACCCTGGACCCCTTTCTTCCACCATACAAAAAAATTAACTCAAAATGGATTAAAGACTTGAATGTAAGACCTGAAACCACAAAACTCTTAAAAGAACACAGATGGTAAATTCTTCGACATAACTCTTAGTGATGCTTTTTTGAATCTAACACCAAAAGCAAATAATAATGATAATAATAATAATAAAAAAGAAAAAGTAAACAAACTTAAAAGCCTCTGCCCAGCAAATGAAATCATCAACAAAATTGGAAGATCAACAAAACCTACTGAATAGGAGAAAATATTTACAAATCATATATTTGATAAAGGGCTAATAGTCAAAATATATAAAGGACTCACAGAACTCAACAACAAAATTTCCCCAAACAATTCAATTAAAAATGGGTGGAAGTTCTGAACAGACATTTAAAAAAAAAAAAAAAGATATACAGATGGCCAACAAGAACATGAAAAGATTCTCTATATTATTAATAATCAGAAAATTATGAATCAAAACCATAGTGAGGTATCATCTCACAGCTGTCAGAATGCTTAATATCAAAAAGAGAAGAGGTAAATGCTGGTGGGAGTATGAAGAAAAATGAATACTTGTGCCCTGTTGGTGTGATTGTAACTTGGTGCAGCCACTGTGGAAAATAGTATGGAGGTTTCTCAAAAAATTAAAAATAGAACTACCTTACAATTCAGCAATTCCACTTCTGGGTATTTATCTGAAAAAAAAACAAAATACAAAAAACAAAACACTAATTCAAAAAGACATATGTACCCTTATGCTCATTGCAGCATTATTTAAAATAGCAGGAGATGGAACCAATGTGAGTTTGCATGGATGGATGAATGGGTAAAGAAGATGTGAGACATGGATGGACTACAAAGGCATTATGCTAAGTGAAATAAGTCACATAGAGAAAGACAAATACTGTATGACCTCTCTTGTATGTAAAATCTAAAAATAACAGTAATAATAAGTTCATAGATACAGAGAACACATTGGTGGTTGCAAGAGGCAAAGGGTAGGGATAGGAGAAATTGTTGTTTGTTTTTTTTGTTTGTTTTTGTTTTTTTTAGTTTAAATGAATGGAATAACTTTCCAAAAACTCAACTCACTGGGCAGAACTGATCAAACGACCCTAGTTAACCACAGGCCTACAGAATCAATTCAAAGTCTAAAAGTAACAAATATTTAATGCATAGCAATAATGACAACTGCACTGCCATTCTTTTTCTCTCCTTTATATAAAAAAAAAATAGGAAGTTAGGAAGGACATGGATGGAGCTAAAGAGTATTATGATAAGTGAAATAAGTCAGAGAAAAATCAATAACATATGATTTCGCTCATATGTTGAATTTAAGAAACAAAACAATTGAGCAAAGGGAAGAAAAAGAGAAAGAGGCAAGCTAAGAAACAGATTTTTCAGTATAGAGAACAAACTGATGGTTACCAGAGGGGAGGCAGGTGGGGAAGTAGGATAAATAGATTATGGGATTGAGGAAGGCACTTGTTGCGGTGATCACAAGTGTTCTATGGAAGTGCTGAATCACTGTATTGTACACCTGAAACTAATATTACACTGTATGTTAATGGTTAGTTAAATTTAAATGAAATTTCAATGAAAGCTTTAAAAAATTAAAAAAAAAAATAACGGGAAGGTTTCCCTCACCTGATAAAGAGATTTCTAGGATACACACTTAAGGAAAACTCACTGTAGTATTATTATATAGCTATATGATTACTTTACAAAGGAAATACCAGAAAGTCTAAAGCAGAAACTGAAGAAAAAAATTATCTAAAGAGATTGCATTATAGTGGGGTCTAAGAGTTAGTTGCTACTCTGATTTTGTCTTTTTATACATGCTGGATATAGCCTTTTTTTTTTTCTTTTAAGATTTTATTTATTTATTTCAGAGGGAGAGAGAGAGTGCATGATTGTGCAGGGGTGGGAGGCAAGGAGGGCAGAGGAAGAGGGAGAAAGAATGTGAAACAGATTCTGCACTCAGTCCAGAGCCGGACTCACGGCTTGATCCCATGACAGAGAGAGAGATCATGATCTGAACCAAAACCAAGATTTGGTCACAACCAACTTTGTCACCCTGGTGCCCTCCTCCTTTTTTTTAATAGTAAATTCTTTCACAGGTGTCTCTTCCGACAATGGAAGGACAAACAAACAAACAAACAAAACTGCAAGGGAGCCTTGCAAAATTCTTAGCACACCTGTTTGTTATGATATTGGGGTAGTAATTCTGAAATTTTCTATTTGTATTATAAGCTAGAGTAAACATGTTTTGGCATTATGGGAAAGAGATTCTTTAGTATAGGAGAAAGGATTTAAAAATACAGAATCTGGGAGATGTAGAACTGGATGGTGTTGAATTTCAATTGTAAGATTCGGTATGAACATATGATTTTGTCGATGAATGGTCCCAGAGGCATGAAACAACCTAACATCCAGTATTTCTCTCTGGAAAATCATTACTACTAAAACAAATCAAGGCTTCTTTAAAGAAATAGCCAACTCTGGATTTGGAGAAGGAAAACTATAAAGGTATTGGTTTTTATACCTTTCCTTAATTACAATACCTTAATGTGAAAGAAAGCACAAAGATGTTAGAAAGAAAGGCAAACGAGAGAGAGAGAGAGAGAGAGAGAGAGAGAGAGAATGAGGTGGGGGAGAGTAGGAGGGAGATAAGGGGGAGAGAGAGAGAGAGATTGAGATCCCCCCCAGTATCTATTAAATTTTGGACCCTAAACCATTGCTAACAGGATACCAAGGAATGCGTGAGGACTCAGTGACACCCAAGAAGTAGGGAAGGGGCACTTCTTTGCTTAGGAAAGTTTGCATAATGAATCTAAAAGTAATGACAAAACTAGAAAATCACTATTTTATAATTGCCCAAATAGTTAACTGTTTTCAGCAAAGGTAACCAATGGATGCTAAATTCATTGAGTAGAAATTTATTAGGGAAAAGAATATCTCATGCTCATAAACACAAGGAGAAATTACAAGATTTCTCATCTCTTAATTACAAATAGGGGAAAAACATATTTCTAATGGAGAGACATTGCAATGCTACCTTACACAAATGATCAAACATACGATCACTAATTATTTAATAAAATAATATTATAAAGTTCTGCTGAGATTCAATGGAAAGTACACAAATAACCTGTTATATTATTGGGACATTTAACCTGAATCTTATGAGCTAACAGGGAAATTTGACATATTTGACATTTTGACATACTGTGCTTGGTTTGGGTCCTTCAGAAATTAAGGGGCACCTGGGAGGTTCAGTTGGTTAAACTTCTGCCTCAGACTGGGCTCATGATCCTGGGGTCCTGGGATGGAGCCCCACATCTTGCTTCTTGTTCAGCAGGGAGCCTGCTGCTCCTTCTCCCTCAGCTCCTCTTCCACTCTCTCTCAAATAAATAAATAAAATCTTTAAGAAAAATATCAGCGTGATTAAAAAAATGTTGGGGATTCTTTTACAGTAAAGGAGATTAAAAATAAATCTCAACCAAATGTTACTGATGATATTTGATTGGGACCTCCGTCAAAAATATCCCCCCGCCCCTATATAGTTTTGGGGATATTTGGGTAAATTAAAATTATGGACGTTAAAATAGATCATGCGGTTACAGATTATCATGTTAAATTTCTAGGTTGCAATAATGTGGTGGCAAGAAATAATGGAAATGAGACAGACTGTTAACCATTGGTAATTCAAGGTAAAGAGTGTACGAACATTCCTTGTACTATTTTCATTTGTAAAACTTTTAAAATAGAGCATTTTGAAATTTTTGCATCATATTTTTATAACTTGTCAGTTATTTAATTGGTTAGTTTGGCTGATCAGTTTACCTATGTATTGTAAGTGAAGTCTGATCTGTGTAATGATAAAATACATACAAAAGCAAATAATTAATCTTAATGATAAAAGCTTATTTAAACTATAAACCCAACGTAAAGCTTCTCTGTGGCCATAGAAACTGGCTCAGCCTAAAGGTTGGACATCACCAGGCACCAAAGCTGGAGAATAATCCATCTACCTTCTGAATCCATAATACAAAGATGTACATTCTACTTCTCGTCACCTCTCTGGATTGAGCCCCCATTGACTACAGGGGAAACCTATTTGTCAGTGCACCCTCCGTTGGTCTTTCTCTTCACCCTGTCTTTTTCTCTGTTTCCTCACTTGTGATTCCTAGAACCAGCTCCCTGATAAACTACCAATAACTAAATTCTTGTCTCAGGTTCTGCTTTTAGGGAAACTGAAACCAAGGATAACTGACAAAATATCAGGAATTTCTAATAGTTTATGTTATGTTAAGATGCAGTTATCTTATCAGTATAGAAATTATGTTGTTATAAAGGTAATGCTGATGTAATAAACCTACCTCCAACCCAAGCCAAAACCAGTGAAGGTAGAAGTTCCTGTAGAATTACTGACAATAAAATTGGAGTGCTTTTCCTTTTTTTCCAGCTAGGGGCAATTTTGTCAAGCTTGTTAATCAGAAACTCAGTGGTTATGAGCTTAGGCACATATCAGCATGGATAGAGCATTGTGATTACTAAACTAAAAAATAAAATGATTTCTGTGTAAACTTTTATTCCTACCTCAATAAGTTTTATTATTTTTTCTATCAAATTATCCACTTCAATTCTCCACATTTTTTCTTAATATATTTCATATATTGATTCCACATTTTCCCTAGCACCAAGCCATATAAAGTTTTTGTAAACAAATGTTTTATTAAAGCAGACTTCTATCAGTAATAAATGGAATAGCTACTTATATTTCCAAATCAGTTATTTGCCACTGTAATAGGATTCTTGCTAAGATTTTTTTTTCTAATTTTTTATAGACTTAATGCTTTCAGGTACTCACTTTCATCAATATATGCATGCAAAAGAAGTGAAAATTTAATTAAAAAATTGTTAGTAGACACATTCTAATCTATTCTAAAGGATAGAGGAAAAAGTACAGTAAATATATATATATACTTATTATTTTTATACTAATATAATATAATATAAATTGTATATAACACAGTTCCTTACATTACTATGGAAAATTGGCTCCATTTTTAATCTTTTATCTGTACTTGAATTATGGAAGAGAGAAAACTGTGATGCCTTGATGTAAGTCGAAGTCAAAGTGAGGCATTCATTGACATAAAAGTATTTGTTATAATATACCTTCAAATTTATTATATTTTTTTCCTAACTACCCAAATTGAGATATACAAATGTTTTATTTACTATCCTAGTCCATGACAATAAACATACCTCTGGAGATGAGAGAGAAAGTTTTTCCTTGGGCAGAAACCAGTGTGTTTAAAATTGGTGAGAACCTTCAGATTTTAAGCTCTTCCTTCAAGAAAAAGTGGGAAAAAAAAGAGAGAAAAAACATCAAGTCAGTAATAAAGCTTTCCTCCAAACTGCATGACCATTGCGAAGAAATATCTGTGAAAAATCTGAGATGGACAATATAAATTGCTTCTGGCTATCAAGGGAAAAAGAAAATTTGATGGTGTTGTAATAAAAATTTCCTCTTCTATGGACAGGAAATATTAGCACTCTGCCAGCTTGCTTTCTACTTTCCTTTACACATCAAATAGGAAAAATGGATTGTAAGAATATTCAAACTTTACATTTCCTTTAATTCATACAAATAATTTGTGCAAAATATCATAGCTTTCATTTTGATGGATCTTTCTCTCATTTTCTCTAATAAAGCTTAAATTTTGAGACTCCTTTATAAATTAAATTTAATTAGTATATTTGAAATTTTTTAAAGTTCAACCTGACAGACTATATTTATATTAGAAGAAAAACAAAAATATGTTAGAAGAATTAAAAATTTTATAAAAATTATGAATTATTATGATATCTTTATATTTCCCCTATAAATAAAATTAAGTTTCTGTAAATATTACTTAGAAAGTAATAACATCCATGCTTTAATAAATGATGGTAATAAAATATGTCAAATATTAAAAGATCATTTCTTTTATTCCCCAAAGCAGTATTTCTATATTTTGAGTAAATGTCTGCTTATATACTTCTTATCACCCTGAATTTAAAAGAAATCTAGAAAATTACACATCTAGGAGTATAGAAAAAATATATAGAAATGTATTTTAAATACACATCTTACATCCTTACTGAGACTTCTTTATTGTTGTTCCAAGCCTCCATTCTTTAAAGAGTCAGGCCATTTTTCAGTCTCTAGACTGAGAAATTGAATGACTAGGATTTTGGAATTACTAAAAGACACAAGTACTCTAGTAAACTAATTTGAAATTAAAAAATCCTACCAAAATTTATGTTTTTCAGTATAATAATAGATTTCCTCATAGACTATTAAGCAAGAGGGACAAAGAACTTTTTTTTTTGTAATGCTCCTGGAGACTGGTAGTCCAGAAAACGATTTCAGTGTAGCCTGAGTCTTGTCTGCTGCTCCCTTATAATATGATCCAACAGTATAGAAAGAAGTACTGGAAAATTAAGGGGGAAATCTACTGCCATTCTTCAACTCCTGACACAGGTGGAAAGAGAAAATAGTGGCTTCGGCCACCAGTGAATTTGAAAAATACACTTGGCCATGACGAGAACTGATGTTATTGTGAAAAAGAGTAAATAAAAGAGAGATAAAATGGGATTTGGTAGAAAGGATACTAAAAGATACTCAGTAACTAAAGGGAAAAGTCATTTCTCAGATTCTGAAACCAGAGAAATGCCTCTGAGCCAAGCAAAGTAAAAAAATGCAATATTAACTTTCATAGCATAATTTTTTTAAAAGATTTTATTTATTTATTTGACACACAGAGATCACAAGTAGGCAGAGGCAGGCAGAGAGAGAGAGGAATGGAAGCAGACTTCCTGCTGAGCAGAGAGCCCTATGTGGGGCTCGATCCCAGGACCCTGAGATCATGACCTGAGCCGAAGGCAGAGGCTTTAACCCACTGAGCCACCCAGGTGCCCCTCATAGCATAATTTTTAAGAGTAAAAGTTTTTCATGGATGATGTAGAATCTGGTTCATTCATAACTTTTATTGTACTTTTTCCCAACTTTAAAAGTATCAAATATACTAATTAGAATTTTATTCACAAATTAAGTTGGTTTAAAATAAATGTTCTTTATACTACCTTTAAATCTTCTTAGAGTGGGAATTAAATATTTTGCATGAAAAAACATGAAGGAAACCTTGCTAGATATATGAAATTTGCAACACTTGATAATATAATCTTCCATTGTATTGAATGTAAAATTTTATAAAGCATTTTAATAAATATTATTCCTTTATTCCTTTGAGGTTTTTAATTTCAATTACCTTCACTTATTGTTTATTCTTTTCCATCTGGCATTTACTTTAGCAAAATAAGTCTGAAGAATGCTTATTCCATACTGGGCATAGTGATAGGTTCTGTTGGTATAATTTCTGCTAACAAAGATTTGCATCCAGTCTCAAAAAACAGGCAACTGGGGCACCTGGGTGGCTCAGTGGGTTAAGCCTCTGCCTTTGGCTCAGGTCATGATCTCAGGGTCCTGGGATTGAGCCCCGCATCAGGAGCCTGCTTCTCTCCCTCTCACTCTGTCTGCCTCTCTGCCTACTTGTGATCTGTCTGTCAAATAAATAAATAAAATCTTTAAAAAAAAAAAAACCCAAACAGGCAATTACATAAAAACAAAACAAAAAACAAAACAGTTCTCAAGGGTAAAATAGTGCTTTCCCATCTCATCTTTCCCATGCTCTCTTACTTTTATAAATAAAATCATATTTATTTTCTTGACCAATTCCTCCATCTCCTGTAAATGTCTTTCTTTGTGCTTTCCACTTCCTTCTCTTCTTCTTCTTGTCTTTCCTCCTTTCTCCTCCTCTTCCTTTTTGTCTTTTCCTCCTGTTTGTCTTTTCCATTAAACTCAGTAAAAGGAGGGACCAAGTCTTTCTTTTTCTTATTTATTTATTTATTTATTTATTTATTAAGATTTATTGATTTATTTGAGAGAAAAAGCTCCTGTGTCCACCAGTGGGGGGAGAGACAGAGGAAGAGAATCTTTAAGCAGACTCCCCGCTGAGTCTGAGGTGGGGCTCAGTCTCAGGACCCATGAGATTATGACCTGAGTCAAAATCAAGAGTCTGATGCTACTCAACTGACTGAGCCACCCAGATGCCCCAATTTTTCTGATCTAATTACAAAACTTTTGAGATGTTACACAGAGCCAGCTACTGATTTCATGATATGTAGAAATCATAGTGATTCCTTGTCATTTTAACAACTCCATGAGTTGTGTACCTATCAGGTAGTAATAACATAAAATGAAGGAATCAAGTCTCTAGACTTAGACAGAAAGACATCTTAAGCATAAATAAATACAAAACCAAATCATGTGGTATAGTCATCTTTATGGGGATAAAAAAGATCATCTGTTCTGAAAATTATATAAATATATGCTATATATAAAATATATCAATGTTTGCATTTTTTTCACTTTGCTACCTGCTCAGACTCATGAAATTATAGCTCCAGCTGTCCTGGAGACTCCAGGGGAGTCTTCCCTCTCACATCTATTTCAGTATGCTCTTGGGGTTTCAGTTCTCTTTCCCTCTCAAGCTTGTTTTCGCTCTCACTCTATTTGTTTGGTTTTCTCTCATTTAGTGCCTAGCAATGATTTAAACAGTATGCTTTATAGTTGGTTTATTGTGAAACAGACCTTCAGAATGTTGAGAATACTTTGTCCCTTCCGACAACAATAAGTTAAATTTCTAACTCCCAGGACCTGTGAATGGGACCTTGTTTGGAAATAGGGTGGGCTCTAATCTACTATGACCTATGCTCATATTAGAGGAAAAGAGACATGACCGTGCAGTCACATGTGCAGAATGCCAGGTGAAATGACTTGTCTATAAGCCAAGGAATGTCGAGGATTGCCAGCAACCCCAGAACCTAAGAGAAGGACATAAAACAGTTCCTCCTTTAGAGCCTTGAGAGAGATCCTGTCCTTGTTTTTAAACTTCTAGCCTCCAGGACTGTGAAGGAATGAATTCCTTTCTTAGGAATTCATTTTTTTTTTAAGTACCCAATTTGTGGTCCATTTGTACAGCAGCCCCAGGAAACTAGGACTGCTTAGCTCTAATATATAAGTTAGTTAAAATAGAGTGAAAATGTCTACATTGGAAAATCAAGATACATCTGGACTAGAATATTTAAAATTTGTGGGTGCACAAAAAGGAGTAAGACTTGGGACTCCCTGCTTTCCTTTGCAAAGGCCCGGTTGCAAGGTTGGCCCTTGTCTGGCATTTGGGAACGGAGCTTTTGGAGTGTTCCCAGGCAACGTTTAACTGACGAAAGTGGCTCACTCTGCCTAGACAGCACAAACAATATGGTTAATGGTGGACATAAGGTTTATGCTGAACACCTGCTTTCCTCTGGGAATCTGGAATTTTGGCACCTCCTAGACAGAGGGTGCCTCTGTGTCCAGACCCTGGCAAAAACCTTGGCAGCTGAATCTCTAGTGGGTTTCCATGAGTGTAGCTATTGTACATGTGTTGCTGCATTTTTGTTGCTGGAAGAAAAGTATGCTCTCTGTAAATCCTCATGGGATGGAAGAAACATAAGGAAGCTCTCACATGGATTTCTCCACACTTCACCTATGTCTTTTCCTCTTATGATTTGGATGTGTATCCTTAAAATATCACTGTAATAAACCCTAGCCATGCATATAGATATATGGTGAATCTTTCGAATTCTTCCTGCAAATCTCTGAATGTTAGGGTAGTTGTGAGAACCTTCAACAAGATGAGACATGAACAGTTTTTAAATTGACCACTCCATATTATCTTAAGAAGAATACATCTAATTTTCGATCACACATAACCCAAAATATACAGTATATGACTATAAGTTTGAATGAATATTTAGATTTTTTTGAAACTACGGGTTGGTTTTGGTTAAATAAGTTGCCTGTGCAGTGTTCTTTATTTTATTATTTCAATGTAACCTGAATAAAGCTTAATTAGTTATTTAACATTTACTTAATTACATATTTAACATTTGCTAATAAGAACATTTAAAAAGTTCTTTAATATATAATTAACCAGTAATGGCAAAACTAGCATATAGTTGTCCATTATATTGTGGAGAATAAAGTTGAAGTCAAAAGAAAATCATATTAAAGCTAAGATAAAAGTATATTTCCTTAAAGCTCCACAAGTAAAAGACAGAAACTGTTGCTCAGAGAACCTATGGGAATGCACCCAGGACCCACTTAATTCACAACCATCACTTTTCTCCGAGAGGGCAGCTATGCTTCAGCCCTCTGGAGTGTGTTCAGGGGACCAAAATCTTGGTGCACTTCTCCAGTTTACTTGGAGTTTACTTGGTCCCGTCTCCTCTACTATTGCAATCCCATCCTCACTCTAGACAGTATATACTGTGCTTACCTTTTGAAAACTTTAAAAATGGATCCATTCATCTGCTGTTTACTCCTAAAATGATTGTGGTAATTGTATACTCGGCCAGCACCTAGTTTTGACTTTTAAGTTTATTAGATAATTTTATTAATGTAAGGAACCATTATTTTTCTTGGCAGCTACTGCTGGGGATGGAAGAAAACAACCAGTCACAAATTCTGAAGAAGTAATTGGGGGATATAATTAAAGTCCAATGTAGTGATCTTTTAGGAATGCTATTGCACATACTATTTCTTAAAAATACATATTAGTGAGTGAAAAAGTATAAAAGAACATCTAGCACAGCCTTGAGGACAGGCTACTCTCACTAGTTATTTATTTTAGAAAATTTGGAACAATAAAATCAATAGGGATGTTTTATTTATTTATTTAATTTTCTAAGATTTTATTTCTTTATTTGAGAGAGAGTAAGCAATCAAGTGAACATGAGCAAGGAGAGGGACACAGGGAAAGGGTGAAGCAAACTTCTAGCTGAGCAGGGAGCCTAATGCAGGGCTCAATTCTGGGACTCTAGGATCATGACCTGAGCCATAGGCAGATGCTTAACATAGTGAGCCACCCAGTACCCCAGTGCTTGCTTTATTTTTAATAAAAAATACTGTAGTGGGGGCATTATTCTGGGATATTATCTCAGGCAGTCATTCTGCAATAATGGAACTTGTAAAGGTCCTTAAGAACAGAAACTGTTTTGATTACCTTTGTGTGGTATATATTTAAAATGTCTTACCCCAAAAATGCATTCTTAACACTCATCCTTAGATATTGTTACTAGTAAGCAAACATGATAATTTCTATGTATAGCAAAGGTGAACTGTTAAGTACTATCAAATGATAATTTGTAAATATCACTCTGTAATTTGTTATTATAAAATTATATTTAAACATGATAATGACGTGTGTACAAATCTGAATTAAATTATACATTTTATTTACTTATTTATTATCATTAGAAATTTGTTTTTAATTGAGGAGAAATTCATGTAACATAAACACCATTCTTAAATAACAATTCAGTGGCATTTAGTATACTTACAATGTTGTGCAATCATCACCTCTATCTGGTTCTGAAGCACATCATGCCCAGAGGAGACTTCATACCCATTAGGTAGTTAATCCCCAATTCTTCTTGCCCACTACCTCACCCCCACTCCTGCCCTCTGCTGTCTTTTTTATATAATAGCAATATATTTGTGATTGTGATAATTTTAACCAAACATGTCTTTATTTTATTTCCAAGTTAGATCTCACTTCAACTCTACCACCTGTACAAGGCTATGCAATACAAATTTGTGTATGATAAGGTATAATAATTTAAAAATTTTATTACCTATATTCCATCATCACCTTGACAGGCTCAAATATGTACTTCTAATTATTATTAAAAATATATGTTGATAATCTGCCTGAAATCCTTGGCATGTAATTTTTTAAGGATGGTTAACTTAGAAGTGGTATTTGGAACAGGTCTCTTTCCATTTCAATAATTAACTAATCAGAGCATGTCATTCCACAAATATGTATGCCTTACCTAATATTTGTAAATAAAGTATTGCAAGATTAAGAGTTTAATATGTTCCCATACAAACCTACAAAATATTGTGGCTGCCTGGATCTGGATGATCCCAACGTATTAGGTCATACAATTTTATTTATATCAAATGGCATTATTTTTTGAGGTGTCCTTTGATAGAACAGAGTTGCATTAGGAACTTGCAATAGAATGTAGAAAAATCCACTGAATGAATTTCAGCTCACAGATTTAATTTCCAAAGATTCATTGCTTTTTCATTAAGTGATTATATATTTGGAATTTTTTAGTAAAGTCGCAAATGTGAGTTATAGATTTGTTTTATTTATTTATTTATTTATTTATTTAATGATGACCTCTTGAATTTTATAAAGACCAAACAAACAGAAGTGGCTCTTTGGGTTGAGTTATTAATAGAAATTTCTAGTTTGTGGATGCATGCTGTGCATTATGGAAGAGCAACTGAGGAATATTCTTAGAAAACCACAAAGGGAGCAGAGTATGAACAGGATAGAGGACATTTTTCTGTGACCTGAAGTATTTCTGAGTCACTGTGTAGTGACCCAATATGGCAGTTTCCCAAGAATTTTGTTTTTAAGGAAATATAAATTAAATAAAAGAACGTAAGAGTAATAAATTGCCAAATTTGTAGCTAAATGTGCATATTTTAAAATTCTAAGTGAAACAAGTTATGTTCCACTGGGCTTTTTAAAGTATTCTTTGTATGCATTAATTTGGAATATAATCACTTGGCCATTGGAATATCAGGTACTTTCCTAAAATAGGAATGATCTCCACTTATCATCATTGGGTCTTTAACCACAGAAAATTATTCCTTGAGATGCCACAAGCAATACACTCCATACTGTATAAAATTTGAGTTGACACTGTAGAAAACCTATTGTGTAGCCTGGAAAGACTCTTTTGTTGATTTTAAAATCATATTTAAGTCTTAAGTTGACATCTGTCTATTAGTTTAACATCATGAATTTTTCTGCACTCTGTTAAATAAGTTGTAGTTATAATAACACAAATAACTCAAATCCCCATTTAACTCCTTGTTATAATGTATTTCAATTTTGTAATTGTTACCATTTCTGTTCAAAAAATTTTTTTAATTAAAATTCGCTTTGTAGTTCAGGGTCTTCTATGCTTTGAGGGAGTGAGTTTTCAGTTTTTGTTTGCTTGCTTCATTTTATGTCACATTTTTCCCAAAATAAAACTATATAAAATTAACAAATAAGAGTTAATAGAAAAAAAACATATTTTTTTCTAAGCAATATTTTCATAACCACCACCATTTCATCTTGGTAAGCTCAGCCATGGCTACTCTTAAGTATAGATGTGATGGTAGTAGTGAGGCAACAGCTAAGGAAGAGAGAAGATCTGAGAAAGGGGACAACAAGGAAGGTGAGGGCATATATGAGGGAGATGTGAGGTCTGCTGAATAACTATAAAAAAATTAATGAAATACTTCCATAAGGAAGTGCTGTGGTTAGATGAACTGGTCAGTACGAGTCAAGACATTCTCAAATTAATTATTTTTTAATAGAATAACCCAGCTGTTTGGGGGAAAAGGGAAAAGATGAGATAGCTTAATATGAAAGTTCTCTGAGAGTTGGTCTGTAATTTTAGAGAGAGCCTAAAGTAAATCCTTCCTTATTGTTTACACTTATGTGTTAATTCTTTCCCAAACACTTTATCGTCAGTACAATCTGGCTTAGTCAGCATGATAAAATCTGAAAAATAAGTCTGTGTACAAAAATACTGAATTATGTATTTTTTTGTGTTTGTTTTGTGTATCACTTGTGTTCCAGTGAGCAGTATCAATACATAGTGGAGCAAATTTATCTGGCAAAAATTAAACTTCTGTTTTTATTTTTTATATTTAATATTAAATTAGAATAGAGGTTGCTGTGAAATGGTTCTAGCTAATAAGCTGAAATTCTACCTCAAAAAATTTTTTTAAAGATTTCATTTAATTATTTGACAGAGAGAAGGAGAGAGAGGGAGAGAGCACAAGTGGGGGGAGGCATGGAGGGAGAGGGAGAAGCAGGCTCCCTGCAGGGAACCACTGGGCTCATCCAGGACCCTGAGATCATGACCTGAGCCAAAGACAGAATCTTAACCAACTGAGCCATGCAGGCACCCCTCAAAACTTTTTCTAGCCACTTATTTTGAATTTGGTTTGATCTCTTCCCTTCTCTTCATCTGGGATGATTTCCTTGATCAAAAAGAAAGAAGATAAAGCAGACACACCTTACTTCGGGGCATTCATTTTATACTAATTTGAAAATTTGTAACTCAAGTATAAACCAGAGAAGTTTGAAACACTCAAGAGAAGAGGATTTAACCTCTGAGCAAAGAAGATGGCCAGAATCAAAGGGACTGGAATTGTTGATGAAATAGAGCAAGATCATGTTCAGAAATGCAGGAAAAAAAAAAAAAAATCAGGAATGACTGATGTTACAGATTCCAAGAGACTCCCATCAGAGAGACTGAAAGTTTACAAGGTAAAATGCTACATCAAGATATGTCAGAGTGAAACAATGATAATCATTGAATTAAAAAAAATTCAAACAGTTTTGGTGTTAAAGCCATGTTTTCAGTGAGTGAGCTAGAAGAAAGGTAACTGTAGACAGCTATCTCAAGAAACAGCTGTGATGGAATGAGACTACTAAAACATTAACTATGTGTAGAAAAAGGTTAAAGAGTATTTTTCTTTGCTTTGTTCTAAAATGGAAAACCTGAAGTACGTTTATAGATAAAAGGTACATAGAAATAAGATTTTCTGTTGTTGAATGTGAGTGTGAGAATTTAACCAATAGAGCAAGTTCTATTGTAGATGAAATTGATAGGGTTAGAGCTTAGGTAAAAACATATTCTTGTACCCAAGGAGGAATGATATTTATCTCTGTGAAAATACAAGAACATAATATAGTTATGTAAAATAAATATGTGAAGGAATTTCCAAAGAGTTTTAACTCTATCTGATCATATGCCTCAGTATTTTTTTTTTCAGAAAATACAGTAGTCATAGACACAACTCAGTGGGATAAAGTCTCCCAAAAACATATTTTAAAACTTTACTAATTGGGGTAATGAAAACATTTAAAAGCTAAGTAGTAAAGTCAGGTTGACCTGATTTGAATAGTGGCTCTGGAAGCATGTATGCTTAGATACATTTTCTTTGTTAGTAAAATTAAGATAAAATATGTAGTGTATACAGATGTTATGAAATACTCTTATGTCATAAGCACAGTTCTCTCTCATAGCAGCAACTAAGCACATAGCTTATATCATGATCAATTTTTAGATAAGTAGAATGTGTTGGTGATCATTACTGGGTCTTCTAAATATACTAAAAATGTTTCTAGCCCTTTCCCAGTTCAATGATCTCTTGACTGTTTCTATCCACCCTCTACCTTCCTTCCATTTGTCTTCATTGGCCACATAGTAACTGAATGTTCTTAGACACCAAAGTTGGGAGGTAGGTGAATAGGAGATAGGGTCAAGAGGTACAAATTTCCAGTCATAGAATAAGTCTGTTATGGGGATGCATAGCATGGTCACTACATTCAATATAATATTGCATATTATGTAATTTTCTATGGTGATGGGGGAAACTAAATTTGTTTCAGTAATCATTTTGCATGTATACAAATTATGTTGTATACCTGAAACTAAAGTACTGGTATATGTCAATTATACCTCAATAGTAAAAAGTAAACTTCTTAAAAAGAGAAAGAACCAAGGATCATTCTTCGTAACTCACCTATGATTTATTTTAAACAGTATTTTGTTTCAAATAATCAGTTTTAGACTGTTCTTCTCCTCACCTACTTCTCTACTTTCTTGCATTGGTTTTCCCCTAGAGACTCATCAGGAATTCCTTATCCCCGCAGACCACATCCTGTTACCAATTCTGCTAGTAAAGACACATTTATAAAAAAATAAATCACATTAAACTAAAAACAAGCTAATATTAATTATATGTTAATATTTCAACTTATAAAATCCTTATTTAATTAGATCATGTTTTACTATTTAAATATGACCCAAACTATTTTGAAAATTTTTCTAAATAGTTTTATTCCCTCCAAAATCAGTTATTTTCTCAACTCAATTTGCCAGTTTCAATATTTTATAGAATGTTTACGAAAAATGACTGATATTCCCAAGTACTTATATGATTGTATATCATACCTAACCATTCTTTGAAAAACGTTTTCTTGGGGCACTTGGGTGGCTCAGTCAGTTGGGGATCTGTCTCTTGATTTCAGCTCAGGTCATGATCTCCTGGCCAGGCGATGGAGCCCCCATATGGGCTCCCTGCTCAGCGGGAAGTCTGCTTCCCCTTTCCCTCTTCCTCTACTCTTCCACACCCCCCCCCCACACACACTCTCTCACTCTTTCTCTCCCTGTCTCTCTCCAACTCTGAGGTAAATAAATCTTTAAAAAAATTGTTTGCTTTTGTTTTAAATGTCATATTTAATAGATAGCAAGCTACTAGTAGTCAGGGGCTGTCTTTCCATCTCTGTTTACCCAGGTCCTAGTCAAATGCCAAGCAAATTATGAGCACTAGTTAAATTTGTTGAATGAAGTACTAAACTTAGTATTTTTTTAGTGCTTCAGTTGTGCTAATTTAATTATGTTTTTCCCAGTGGATATTGTGCAAAGTCTTCTCTTCTTTATGTACCCTTATACACCGTTCGATATACCAAATAAATATTAATATTTTTTCTTTTTTTTCTGTTGTTTTTACCTTTTTTAAAAAAATCCTTTGTATATCTAGTCGTTTTTTAAGGAAGCCAAAGACAGAAAAAGGGAAGTTTTTTGAAAATAGAAAAAATATATATAAGGGGAAAATATCAAGAATAGGGAGGAATGGGGCACCTGGGTGGCTCAGTGGGTTAAAGCCTCTGCCTTCAGCTCAGGTCATGATCCCAGGGGCCTGGGATTGAGCCCTGCATAGGGCTTTTTGTTCAGCGGGGAGCCTGCTTCCTCCTCTCTCTGTCTGCCTCTCTGCCTACTTGTGATCTCTTTCTGTCAAATAAATAAAATCTAAAAAAAAAAAAAAAGAATAGGTAGGAAGAATAATAAGGGTGCTTTTTATTAAGCCTAACGGGTATCTAAAATGTTTGTCACTAATTATTCAATTTGTGCATGCAATTTTGCTCAGCTTAGCTCATGAAAATTAATCAAAAAGACAGAGGGGATGTAGAAGCTTGTACAGGAATCTAACTTCTAATTTTGTAGAATATTTTTCTTTGGAAACTCTTCTTTGGGGAATAGAATAGTTATCATTAGTGAGTGTGTGGGAACTGCCAAGCATCCAGGGAGATGTGATGAAAAGAGCATTAAGTTTTAGATTTTGGAACCTATAAAGTCTATTCAAATCCCTCTGTGAACTGGAGCAAACTTAGCCTCTTTGAATCCCTGTTTCCTATGTCTAAAAACAGAAAAATAACTGTACTCATTGTTAAGGTCAAAGGAGATAATATTTGTGAAAACGCTTTGAAGAAAAACTTGTGAGTACATCCCTGTATATCTGTATCTGCATTTGATTTTAAAATATGATGACATTTAACCCTACCTGCTTTCCCTTAGTTACAGCATAGAGATAGGAACATTTTCAGCTGTCCTGATACCATGCCCAATGGGATAAATATGGGGCTGTTGTCCTCCTTTTTCCTCTGCTGTACAGTCCCTTTAAAGAGAGAAACCGTCCCTTTCCCTTGTTGTCTAGAAGCCTAGAATTCACTAAGGATATCACCCATATGTAATAAACACCCATCTTGCATTAGGACCAAACTTCGGTGCCTTACTCTCTCTGCTTTCATCTCTGAGATTACTGTACTGTAACTGACAGATACACCTTCTTCTGGTGTGATTACCAGTATTGGTAGCTGATTGTATTGGCTGAATTTGTAGTTCACCGGGAGTTTTTTGGACTGTTTCCCCTGATGCAGAAACTCTTAGTTTCTCATGGTTTCAGAATCTGATACTTAATATTCTGATAACAGAGTAAAACAAAAACAAAAACTGCTGGCGAATGAAAGGGTCCTTTGGCTTAAAACAGTGATCCAATTATCGCAATTTAGAAATGGATGGAACTGCAGAGATCAGAAGCGCTAAATTCAGCTTTAGAAAAGCTTCCATTATAAACAATCAGTGAAAATTATTAGCGGGGCTTGAAAGTTTAACAACAAAACCCATCTTTATGGTGACATACTTCGGAGAAGTTAAGAAAGCTGATTCATTCTGAATAGTAATCCTGTCATCTCAGTGCTAGACAACTGCTTTTGACAACTCGAAACAACAAAATTCCCTTATCAGTACTTTTCATGTAAAATCATCTTTCCAAAACAATCAGTAATAATAAAAAATGCACATTTCATAAATGTAAGTGATATTAACAACTATCCAATCTAAAATGGAAGAGAGCTATAAGAATATGTTTGTACATTTTTTAATTTGATTAAGATTTTATTTAATTATCAGAGAGAGAGCAAAAGCAGGAGGAGTGGCATGCAGAGCAGAGACAGAAGTAGTCACCCTGCTGAGCAAAGAGCCCCATGCAGGACTCAATCCCAGGACGCTGGTATCATGGCCCAAGCCAAAGGCAGTGGCCTTAACCAACTGAGTCACTCAGGCATCCTGTTTGTACTTTTTTAAAAGGAAGTGGGTGTTAACAGTTTTGGGAATGTCACTGGGTGTCCTGGATAGCAAGATATATTTCCATGTGGTTTGTACCATTTTAGACACCCAGAAGTCCTAGTCACACAAAATAATCATTGATTCGGTAGCCACAGGCGTTTATAATATCAAGCAGTTTAGTTTTTATTATAGTATATAATTTAACCTTAAGTTACTTCCTTTATCTTTTCTGAAGTTAAGCTTTCTGAAAATACTGTCCATGTATTATTATGAATTGGGTGACAATGTTTGTGTTATCTTAAACTTGCATCTACTTAAATTTGCATCTCACTGAAGTGATCCTCAAAAGTCATCAGAAATAACTTTATAATCTTTAGAACATGGTATAAAATCTATGTTTCTGGTCCAAAAGGCTGTAAGTCAGTACATTTCCTAACTGTGGTGTTTTATTGTTGGTTAGAGTTTGCCTTTTTTTGCAATATTTCAAAATATGTTTATATTCTGAGAGACTTAATCGCCTGCAACACAATCTGTACAAGTCCTTAGAGGTAATTTTTGGAAGAAAATCTTAAAGGAATTGCTGTCAGTAACAAGAAAAATTTTCCATCCAGAGAAAAACACCAAGGGTAATATATTTTCTTTACATATCCAATAACATTTTATGGGACAGCTTTGTGAAAGCAGATATTGTCTGATTTTTTTTTTTAACAGCTACTGGAATAGACAGAATGTCCTTACTGGAATGTAAATTTATAATTGGAATTTCATATGCAGTGATTATATTAAACTTTATTCAATAGTTTCTGAACAAATACTCATTTAGTGAATGGTCATATTAAATCTTTCTCAACTCAAGGTATTAGATATTTTGAAGACATTTTGTAGCCCTGTTTTCGGTTGCACACAAGTTGTGATAGCCAGCTATCAATGAATGCTCTCGGCTAGCACCACAGAGACAAAAGGTGAAACTCATTTTGCCATTGTCATAGCATGGCTGTTAGCTGTAGACCAGGGAAAGGGAAAAGTGTACTGTCTACATGATAAAAATTAGGCAGGACTGCACTGAGTGTTAAGATAGCTTCTGCTATTCAGAACTTAGGTCAAAGAAGAGAGGATTCATAGACTTTTTCTCACTTAAATGGTGTTAACTGGAGGCTTTTTCTTTTTATTATTTCAGTTGTTGGAAGCTGCCTGTTTTTAAGATGTTTCATTAGCAGGGACCATACCAGTTTTCCCTTTTTCCCCTTTGAAAAACACACACACACACAGACACACACCACATACTACACAATAGTGCATATACTAACTGTATGTACTAAACAACTTCATATTTAGTGTATATATAAGTATCATATGTAGATATATATACACACATATATAAGTATAGTATAAATATCATATGATACCTACTCTATATTATATACTAAATAAAAAGTATATATATACTATATATTTAAAATAAAATGTCTATATACTAAGTAGAAAGTTATTTAGTATATACATATACACAAACACTATATATATAAGTATAGTGTATATACTATATGATAACTGTGTACAAGTGTGGTGTATACCCTATACTATACTATATGTCGTATGTAAGCATACATTTAATAGATAATCATATCCATATCTTTTTAAGCTCTGACACTTGATGAAACAATATTCAGCCTACACTTAACTGGTTTTCATTGAATAATATGTCTAGCTCCCTTTGAATTTGAGAACCTAACCATGGCATTATGTTAGTAACCTGCATTAAGCATCTGACACTTGGAATGCATTATATGAAGCACTTTGTATGGAAAATTTACTGAATCCTCAAAACATAATGCAAGACAGAATGATTATTATTTCAATATTTTAGGAAAAAAACAAACTGATATTCCCAAATGTTAAGAAATTTAGCAACTCTATTTAGCTAGGAATTATTAGAGCCAATATTTAACCTTGGGTCTTTATGATCACAAAGAATATCTTCTTTCTATTATACCATGTTTTGATAGTAATTCCCAGAGTGCAAAGCCATTGGAAAGTTGGGTAAGGCGGACAATTTGGCTCAGTAATCCATATATTCTCTGTGCAGGCATTTAATGTTTGCTTATCTTCCCAGAATCTCTGTTTCTTCACATATAACATAAGTATTATTAATTTACTTTACATGGTGCTTGCTTAATAATTATTGAAAAGTAACTAAAGGGACTTTTAATACACAGTGTGAATTCCTGAGAGATACTACAGCATTTCATATTAAGATTATGCTCATGTAAATGTTTCCCTAAATGGATTCTATGGTGAATAATTATTCATACAGTGAAAGAATAGCAAAACAAAGAAGATTCATTAATGAATGAGGAGAAAATCATTCAGATTGTGCTCCTGATATAAATCATGGAGAAAACTGTCAAATACCCATATTGTCAACTTCACTGACATTCAATATTGTTTTCTTTTGTTTTATCTTGTGTTTTGGGGGGGGTATTTTTGTTTGTTGCTTTATCATCGTTCTTCTGTAACAGGGTAGAAATAGATTTCAAAGGGAAAACAATTAAAATAGTACAATCTTTGGTATTTGATATAGTCTTTCAAATAAATCATGCAGTGAGTCTCAAATTCCCACTTCCTTTTGCAGTAACTTCTTATTAACCTGTTTCAATTATTGAAGTCTTCCGATTTTGATGGCAGATATCAGAATAATACTGAAATTATTCAGTTTATATTATTCATACCTTTTTTCCAAGTAACAAGACATGAAAGTAGGACAGTTCTTAGGACTTGTCTTTTCAATCTGGTTTGATCACTGCACATGGTAAAGAAATAGCTATTAGTAATTCATATATATGGATATTTATTTTTGTTTAACTTAACTTCATGTTATTTAGCTATGCTAATTTTTCATTTTTTTACTGTACTATGATGTTTTCAACTTTAAATATATTTATCCATTGTTTCATTACTATATAATTCATGGTTAAATATTTGTATATATTTTGCATTGATTATGTAAAGATACACATTTCCATAGACAAAAGAAAAAGTAAAAAACCTAAAATTTTTCACCATTGGACAATGATATGCTTTATTCAGTAGGAGATTAAGACACTTAAAACTGAAAATGTTTTGGAACACCTGGGTGGCTTAGTTGGTTAAGCTTCTGCCTTCGGCTCAGGTCATGATCCCAGGGTTCTGGGATCCAGCCCCACATCATGTTCCCAACTCAGTGTGGAGCCTGTTTATTCTGCTTCCCCTGCTCATGCTTCCTCTCTGTCTCTCTCAAATAAACAAATACAATCTTAAAAAAAAACAACCTGAAAATGTTTTATCCTCTATCTTTTTTTTTAAAGATTTTATTTATTTATTTGGCAGACAGAGATCACAAGTAGGCAGAGAGGCAGGCAGAGAGAGAGAGAGAGAGGAGGAAACAGGTTCCCTGATAAGCAGAGAACCTGATTTGGGGCTCAATCCCAGGACCCTGGGATCATGACCTGAGCCGAAGGCGGAGGCTTTAACCCACTGAGCTACACAGGCGCCCCTATTTTCTTTTCTTTTTTATTTATTTATTTGACAGAGAGAAATCACAAGTAGGCAGAGAGGCAGACAGAGAGCGAGAGAGGAGGAAGCAGGTTCCCTGCCAAGCAGAGAGCCCAATGCGGGACTTGATCCCAGGACCCTGAGATCATGACCCGAGCCGAAGACAGAGGCTTAACCCACTAAGCCACCCAGGTGCCCCAGGCCCCCCTATTTTCTATCTTAAGAGCATTTTTATTCATGTAGCACACTGGTCAAAATATGTGAAAAATAATTTAAGTAATAGTTTCAACTTATTTAGTGATCTATTGTCATGATTATGCCAACAGTAAATTGTAGTCTTCTAAAATATCCTAGTGGGTTAAAGTGGTGTCTACATTGCTTCCAGTCTAAATTACTATAGGCTATTGTAGAAATTTCTGTAGACCACTGTATCTGCTGTTCATGAAAATTCCTCCTCACTGCTCATGCCTGGCTATGACTTAAAGGAGGAGAAAAGGAAACAAGAATCCTGACTTTGGTGGCTAGAGGAAGCAGAAGTTGGAGCTCATGGGGAACTTGAAGAACAAGGACATGTTATTTGTTGTTTCCAAAATTCTATTTTAATTTTTATCAATTTTATTATTTTCTTCAAAGAACCAGCTCCTGGCTTCATTGATCTTTTTAATTTTATTTTCAGTTTCTATATCATTTATTTCTTCTCTAATCTTTATTATTTTCTTCCTTCTGCTTGCTTTAGGCTTCATGTTTTCGTTCTTTTTCTAGATGCTTTGGGTGTAAAGCTAGGTTGTTTATTTGAGTTTTTCCTTGATTCTTAAGGTAGGCCGGTATATACTTTCCTTTTAGAAAGTTTTTGCAGCATCCCAAAGGTTTTGGTTAGTTCTGTTTTCACTTTCATTTGTTTCCATGTATTTTTTATTTCTTCCTTGATTTCTTCGTTGACTTATTCATTGTTTAGTAGCATGTTGTTTAACTTCCACGTATTTGTGGTCTTTCCAAATTTTTCCTTGTGGTTGTCTTCAAGTTTCATAGAGTTGTGGTTATAAAAGGTACATGATATGATTTCAATCTTTTTGTATTTGTTAAAGCTGGTTTTGTGAGCTAATATGTGATCTATTCTGGAGAATATTCCATGTGCTCTTGAAAAGAATGTGTATTCTGATGCTTTAGGATGGAATGATTTGAATAAACTGATAGAATTGAACTAATAGCCAGACTTACAAAAAGAAAAGAGAAAGGACACAAATATATAAAATCATGACTGAAAGAGGAGAAATAACAGCCAAAACCATAGAACCCACACACCCACAACTTTATGGTCAACTAATCTTCAACAAAGCAGGAAAGAATATCCAATGGAAAAAAGACGATCTCCAACAAATGGTGTTGGGAAAACTAGACAGCATTATGCAGAAGAATGAAACTGGACCATTTTCTTACATCACACACAAAAAAATAATTTCAAAATGGATAAAAGACCTATACGTGAGACAGGAAGCCATCAAAATCCTAGAGAACAGATAGCAACCTCTTACTAGATATGTCTCCTGAGGCAAGGAAAACAAAAGTGAAAATAAACTATTGGACTATATCAAAATAAAAAGTTTCTTCACAGCAAAGAAAACAATCAATAAGACTAAAAGGCAACCTATGGAATGAGAGGAAATATTTGCAAATGACATATCTGATAAAGAATTATATTTATGAAGGACTTATCAAACTCAATACCTAAAACCCAAATAATCCGTTGAAAAACGGGCAGAAGAAACGAATAGACATTTTTCCAAAGAAGACATACAGATGGTCAACAGACACATGAAAAGATGATCAATATCACTCATCACCAGGGAAATACAAATCACACTACAATGAGATATCACCTTACACAGTCAGAATGGCTAAAATTAACAACACAGGGAAGAAGAGGTGTGGCTGGGGTTGTAGAGAAAGGGGAACCCTCTTACTGTGTTAGTGGGAATGTACTGGTGCAGCCACTCCGGGAAATTTAATGGAGGTTCCTCAGAAAGTTAAAAGTAGAACTACCTTACAATCCAGCAATTACGCTGCTAAGTATTTATCCAAATAAAATAGAAAAATACTAATTTAAAGGGAAACATGTCCCATGATGTTTATAGCAGCATTATCTGTAATAGCTAAATTTTCCTGGAAACAGCTCAAATATCAATTGACTGATGAATGGATATTGATGATGACCAGAGGGGAGGTGGATGGGAAGATGGGTGAAACAGGTGATGGGGATTAGGAAGTGCACTTGCTGTGATGAGCACTGGGTGTTGGATGAAGATGTTGAATCACTGTATTGTACCCTGAAAATAATATTATCTATTATTATAATAGTATCTTAACTGACTATAATTTAAATAAATTTTTTCTAAAAAATCAATAATAAATCCATAAAAATTCTATTTAGAATAAATAAAATAAACAATTTCAAAGCATTTTCTTCTGAAAATGAAGCATGTTGTTCAACTTTAAAATAGAAAACCAGATACTATTTCCATATACATGCTTCATTTTTATTTATTTATTTATTTATTTATTTATTTTAGAGAAAGTGCCAGTGGGGGCAGGGGCAGAGGAAGAGCGAGAATCCTCAGTCAGACTTCCCGCTAAGTGCAGAGCCTGACACAGGGCTTGATCCCACTCTGAGATCACAACCTGAACTGAATTCAAGAGTCAGACACTTAACCAACTGAGCCACCCAGGCATTCTCATATATATATATTTTATATATAGTTTATTTTTCCAAACAGTTAAGTAACATTTTTTCATATTTATGGCATTCATGCACTCTAGAAAGGTAGATAGGAAAGTAACTAGTTAACAAAAAAGAATAACATTTGCAAAATTGTAACTCTAAGAACTAACTTTAAAACAATAGGACCCAGATTAAGGTTTAAAGGTAATAAAATAAATAAGAAATATTTAATAATATTAACCAATAAATAATAAAATATTTATACTATTTGTAGTTTATAATTATAAAATTTTCAAAATAAAATTATCTCTTATATACATATACATTTTCTATCTCTATCCCTTTCTCTTTTCTATCTCTTTCTCTCTCTCATATACATGAATCTCTTATATACATATACATATACATTTTCTATCCCTATCTCTTTTCTATCTTTCTATCTCTTATATACATGTATCTCTTATGCACATATACATATACATTTTCCAAAGATCTAAGCTATCACATCTTAAAATTTGTTCTTATTCTATTTTTCTTTTAATTTGCATTTTTCTTTGGTGGTTACATCTTTGTCCTACATTACTTTTTCTATGCTTATTAAAATGATTAAATGGTCAATTTTTTTCATTGTATGTTTTATCAAGTGCCCTTTTTAGGTACAGTGTTCCTTTGTGTTAAACAATCATGACAGCTTTGTTGCACTAATGTAGAGGACTGCCTATTCACTGTTTGTATTTGAATGCCAATGAGATGTACATATATATGCACACACTATATGCTACAAAAAAGATACGCTCCGACCATCCTTATCCCTAGCTTTGAAACATTCTGCATACTAAGAAAAGGGTGGCATGAGTTGGCCCTTAATGACATTCTTCAGTTAGTGTTCACTTATCATGTTTATAGTAAAATTTCCTCATATTTTCAAATGTACTTTAGTAATGATTATGGTGTTCCTATATTTTTCTTTGATCTTCATATTTTTGTTCAATTTCTAGAAAATGATTAGGAACATTATTATTTTATTTTCATTCATCGAATACTTTTTAAGCTGTAAGTACTTGAGAAGGATTCACTGTATAAAATCCCTTCCATTCTAATTTATGTGTTAGAAATTACAGAATCTGCTATATATGTAATTTTATTTAAAAACAAAATAAATGTTTAAGAAGGCATAACTATTAATATCAGTATGAATGAGTTTGTTATTTTTTTTCTTCCTACCAGAAGTTTGCCCTGATCTGGTAAGCCCCTTACTTAGTGTCTGTAAGATCTCTAATGATGAAAGAGACAAAGAACAGATTTGTCTCACTTCGACTTTTGCTCAAAATAAATTTTACAAAGAGTTGCAAAATGTTAGACTATTCTTTTTATAACCAGTACTGAATGTTCATTTTAATTAGAAATACAAATTATTATTGAGAAAACGGGAAACCATTACCATTGCTTAAATATTACAATTTTATAAGAGCTATACAAAAGATATGCATAGCAACCTAGAAATAAATCATCAACAAGTTTTACGTCAATTGGTTCACAGTACAGCTTACTTCATTGATTTAATAGTAATTTACATCTGTGGCAATTTATAACTGTGTGTTTTTAATAAATTATTTCTTTGATGTTATGTCATATTCCTTCTTGCTAATTCAGCTCTTATGACTCCATAGGAGTTGGGCTGAGTTTTTTTCTGTGTTTTAGATAAAGTGGCACTCCACCCAGATCCTCTATTATTGGCCAATGCACCCATCTGCGAGCTGCTGGAAATGTCAATTGGTGATTAGTCAAGGCTGAGCTCCTCATTAGGCACTATTTGGGTTTCAGGGAATTGTTTCAACTACGATTTCACTCATCCCAAAAGAGTGCCTGTAGCCAAAGATTGGTTAATGAGAGATAAAAACTCTCAGACTCTGCTTCAGGTTTGAATAGTTTTCTGGAGTCATTTGAGCTTCAGAGCCTTAAGTAGGATATATATAGTGGTCTAGGTCCAACAACATTGTGAGTCAGCATTCTCCTCTGTCCAGTTCTACTTTCTTCACTTCTTTACAGGTGTAACTTCCCAAAGATCTACCCAATAAACCTTTGCATTCAACTCTCTTTCTGCTGCCTGGGGAATTCAATCAGACTGCCACTACCAAAAGTGATCCTAGGAAGCAGACTCTACAATGGGATTTTACAATATCTGAAATGGGGCATTTGATGGCTGGAAATGAGGGTCTTATCAACAGTCAGGGATAGACCATTGATAGTCTTTGTCAAGTTATAGCAGAGCAACTGTTAAAATTTTTATTGGTTGAGGTAAAAACACTGGTGGACACAGTATTTTTGACCCTTAGGAGGTATAGGAAATGGTAAGTCTAAGGACAACAGAATTGGGTGATTATTTCTGACTGTCATTGATTCAATAATGAGAGAAAATGACAGACTAACCATAATTAGTCACAAGTTCAAGGCAAAATGTTAAAAGGCAAAGGGTTTCCTTGGTAGCTATTAGAATATTTTAGTCGACTGCAGGAAGAGGTCAGACAGAAGAAAAGCCAGACTTGGGAAGTAACAGAGAAGTAAACTTTCCAAAGAAAGTTGAATTCTCACTCCTTGCAGGTTCCTTATGCCAAGAGAAGAGGATCAACAGGGAAGAAGAAGGACCGTAAGACTAAGGTTGACAATAATCTGAGTAAATGCCATTGATAAATTTTAACTCTCAGCTTCTACTGAATCTACTTGGCCTGAAATGCAGACAACTCTCCCTTTTGAAGAGAGAACACTTGGCCAACAACAAAAGTTAAATTCTAACACATCCAGAATGGGGAGGTTCTAGACCTGTTTAGGAATGAGAAAGAGAGAGATTATATGCCAAAGAAACTTCAGAATCTGATTCATAGGCACTAGAGCAGATGGAAGAATAAATATACAAAAAGATCTGGAGATTGAATATGAAGAGGATAACGGATTTGGGTAAGGGGTGGTCCATAGATAATAAGAATACTTTCCTGTGATATAGAATGTAGAATTTAAAAGCCTAGAAAGGACTCCAGGAGACATTGCCAATATGCCTCTAAGATGGTTCTTAATAAGGGAAGTGACCCACATTAAGTGGGTTAGCAGTTCTAAAGCCATAATGGAAGATAAGGGAGCATACTACCATGGATATACCATGTAAGATCAGAACATGACTGTGTTCCATGGACAGAGGCAGAAGATCCTCTATATACTGAAGTAATTAGGAATGAACTGATTTTTAAAAAGGCATGAAAAACATGAAGAAATTCAGTGATAACCTTCCTCTTTAGACTAAACTTTCAAATATAAAAAGCTATACAGAACTTTGTAGCAAAGGCAGTAAGATTTTAATCAGAGACAATTGGTATGGAAATGGAAGAAGGAAGGTGAACTCATTTACCACAATGATTGTTAAGACCAAGGTGATTGTCAGAAGGTACCTAGTTTGCAGAGAGTGGTTAAGTGGTTGATAGAACATGGTATTTCTAGAGGCAAGATAATAGGTAGGCAACAATGGCATTGCTTAATTTATACAATCAAAAGAACTCAAGGATGGGTGATCAAGGATGTGAGGGCTTTAGTCATAGATGATAGCTGACATATAGAGAGTACGATATATTTTATTTTTCAGCTTTTTTTTTCTTTTTCTTTTTAGAATTGACCCTGTTTTTAGGCTCAGAAAACATTGACTAAGGGAGAGGACAGAATCCCATGTGGAAAAACTGAAACTACCATGGCAAGTGTGTTCAATATTAACCATCCAGTCTTTCCTCAGACCGACTCAAGAACATTTATTTAAATTACTAGGCATTAGGAGAATTTTCCTGGATTGTTTAATATAGGGCTAGGATTGACAATGAAACCTATAGACCTAAAACACCATTGTGATTCCCCTGCTTGACTGGGGCAAGTGAGAGCCAAGTAATAAATTGAGTCCTGGCCTGGATCTTGTGTTTTTTTTTAAGACCTGAAGGGAGAAATATTTCAAGATTTGTAACAAGCTTGTCTGGAGTGGATAAATGTGGATTGACTTATAGAAGTAAGTACAAATTCTGAAGATTTTTGATTAGATATTAATGCTGCTCAGAGACCAAGAACCAGGAGAGATACCCTAAAAAATAAATAAATAAATAAATAAATAAATATTTTTAAAAAATCACACACACACACCAACAAACAAAACAGTAGACAGAAATACTAGGTCAGGTAATGTTGGCCAACCTCTGTTATTAATAACCCTGATGTGGCACAAAGTATTCATGGATGGAGTAGCAATGCTGAAAGGAATGAAAAATGTGTATGGAGCTAATAGTATGGGCTCCACTCATGGAATCTGATCTATTTCTGCTGTTGAATATCTAGCCTTCTAGCAACAAAGACCAATGTTCCACCAATATGGCACCATCCCTCAAGGATATAAGCTACTTGTTGACCAGTTGGTTAGAATAGGTCTGCAATTCTATTGAAAAGAGAAAGAGACTGCAATTCATCTTGACCAAAACTCACACGTATTCCATAGGATTGGCCTTCCCCTGAGAGGGCACAGTTCCAATGGGAGACCCAAGAAACTGCTTTTGAAATTTAAGCTATTGACTCTCGCTCTTCAGTTACTTTATGTTCCTCATGCCCAGGCACACAAACAGGTAAGGGAATAACACTATACTATCTGGTTAATTAAACTATCTATTCAGAGGAGGTGGGGCTGCTACTATACATTGGGGCAAGAAAGAATATCTTTAGTGCTTAGTGATCCATAATATACCTATCTACGTCCCATTTTAATGCTATTATGGACAAGTATAGCAGTGATGTCCTGAGAAGTGGATGGTAACCAGAAGGTCAGAGTTGAAGGTTCTTATTTAACCTGAGCAAATCATGCAGAGTGGTGGAAAGACTAACTAAATGTGGAGATAATGATACGTATCAGTCCTAGCCTGTATATAAACTATAGTCGTATCTTTCCCTGTTAACATTACCCAGGGAAAAAGTCTATTCAGAATCTTGAAAAAATACAGATACATTTATAAGTATTTATAAGTATAACTTATACTTATAAGTATAAGTTCAGATACATTTATAAGTAGGTGGATCTCAGTGGTGTAAGAGATAGACTGTGCTATATACAAGGCATTCTGCCTACTTCCTCTTTTCATGACCAACATGCTCACCCCCTATGCTCTGGGAATATTATAACTACTTCTCTCAGTAGGAATTTCTCCAGTCATAAAGATGTGCTTCAAGAAATCATACTCCCTGCTAGGGAGGGGCTTGTGGTGTTATTGGTGCAAAAATACAATTGGAGGCAAGTTTAAGTGACGATCTAAGCTCTAGCACTCCATATTGGATTGGCTAAAGCTTCAGTTGCCATGACATTGACAATCAGCTTCTTCCTCTTCCCAATCTTGCCTTTCCTACTTCCTTACGGCCCTGTATTTCAGGAGCACTCTTGAATAAATATTCTGTGTGCAAGTGTCTCCTTAGAGTCAATTTCTAGGGATTTATCCCAAAACAGTATGCTTGGAAAGTTCTGTCTTATCTAAACTATCTGCTTTCATTCTTTAAAAAACAAATAAAGCACTGTTTTCTCTAACTTAATACCCACATCAAGTGAAGATGCTTATTCTAAAACTCATGTACTCTTCTCATGTATGTCTATATACCTCCTGGTGGCTCTTCTGAACTTGCAATGTCCTCATTTGTTTGTAAAGGTGTCCTTGTTATTGAAAGTATTAGCTCTTCATTTTTTTTTAAAGATTCTATTGATTTATTTAGAAAGAGGACACAAGCAGGAGAAGGAGTAGAGGGAGAGAGAGAGAATCCCAGGCAGATTCCATACCAAGCATAGAATGAAACGTGGATTGGTCCCATGATCATTAGATCATGACCTGAGCTGAAACCAAACGTTGGGTACTCAACCAACTGAACCACCTAGGTCCCCTGAAATTATTAGCTCTTCAAAATGTAAGATAGTTTCTCTTAGAAGTTGTCTAATGCCCAGTTCAGTCCTTAGTACATAGTCAAAGATGTTTCCTAATTGAATGAAGAATTAGCTAAAATAGCTATTTACCAAGAAAATGCCCATAGCTTTAATGAGCTCCTTCTTAAAAGATTCAGAAGAAAATATCATGAAAGATTTAAGACAGCTCAGTTTGGCATTATTACTCAGTAATGAAAATTACTCTGTCTGTCTTTTTGAAATTAAGGGATTAAAAAAAGAAAAGATCTGGATAGGTGGAGAATAGGAAAGTATATATCGATAGATATATGTGTGTGTATAAGTATATATCTGTAGATAAATATAGATATATATATTTCCAGCTTCTCTTAAGTCAGGTTGTCAAAGTGTATTTCAATATTTTGATGAATTGTGAATTTCTAATACATGGGCCGTCATATTCTTTATAACTACAAAAATGTATTTCATTGCTTTACTAATATAGTATTTTATTTTATCCACAGAGTCCATTAGCATAAATAACTGAGTCTTCACTAGATATATAACGAGAAATACAGATGGCGTGAGTCCAAAATCATCCCAAAGAGTCAGCGTCTCTTCCCTTTATTAGTTATTAAAAAGCTCTTTCTTGGGCTATCAGTTGCTTGTCAGCTCACTTTGCCTTTCATTAATCCAGAACTTCAGTAGCCTTTACCTACCAATTTTTCTAAGTCTGTCATTCATTTTTTCAGCATTTATTATCAATCAGTATTAATTTCAGAAATATTATAGATTTTGGGACTATAATTTTAAAAAGACATAGTCTCTTGCTTTTGTCATCAAAATCAAAATTGTTTGAAACATGAGGGCAATGTGGTAATAACATAGAAGCAAGATTATTAACAACTTTGCTATAGCATTGCTTATTATAGACATATTGGTGCTTATTATAGCTATATTGGTTATAGACATACAAAGATTATGGGAAGAATGATATAATTAGAACTGTGTATTCATTTTCTTCTATGATTTTTATACTGCTATATTATATTTTCTTTAAGATCTTATGTACTTCTATGATTTTATTTTGAGGGAAAACTATTTTTAATGTGGGTACTAAGTGAGGTTTTATATTTAAGCCTTTAATAATTGCCAGATTAGTTTATGAGCAAGCAATAGGGTCGTCTAGTATTTTACAATGGACGTTGTTAAGAATTCCATATTTAAATGATTTTTTATTGGCTATCTTCCCATAGAGACTATGAGTTGTCCTGACAATTTCTTAACACACAATATATTTTAATTAGTGAATTAATAATAAAATACATGTTTAGAAAGGTTGGAAACAGTGCCCCAGACAAATCAGATTTATGAATCTTCTTGACTCACTCATAGAGTCAAGGAATATTTATCTTATACTTATTGCCTGGAATTCTAATGGAACAGAATAAATGGAATTTTCCTTATTTGAAATATACATGTTTTCTTCCCTAATTTTATTGAGAACAAGTGGACCTTAATTTAATGAATAAAATTCATTCACTGGCACTGTCACTAACTTACATTTTATGGATTATTAGACATTAATAAATTTATGTTAAAGATATTCTATATATACTTCTTTGAAGCATATATAGAAAAAATATATATAGCTATATAGCTATAATGATACTATATGCATTAAGAATGTTTTCTGTTATTCAGATATTTTGCAGATATAAATATTCTACAGAAACTTTCATTCCTGTAGACATTCATTCTTAACAGATTTACATACTCAAATTAATTACTTTCTTATGAAATTTGAATCATACACCTGCTGTGTGCACTCTCTCAATATTGCCTGCTTCTGCTGCTTTACAAAAATAATCTGATTCATTTTTCCTGAATTTTCCTTTTTCTTTCTCAGAAATATTTCTAATGTTAGCTTATTGTTTGTCATGGACAAGTATAGCAGACACTGTTGGCCTAGCAGCTCTTCCCTCTCCTCTGATTTTGGAGCAATGATATTTTCTAGCCTCCTCTGTAGTTAGAGATAACTAAAGAAAAGTTATTAACAATCAGACATAAAGAGGAATTGCTTAGTGTGGTGGTTCCCAAGAAAGCTCTTTAAAAGAAGGCAGAGCCAAGGATTTGTGGTATAACCAATTATTTCACTGCCTTGCGAGAACAGACTTTGCCTATCTCTTCACAGTTCCACACTTAGTGATATCATGCTAGTAGCTTGAATTTAACCATTTATGTCACAGACATTAACAAATGCTACAAATCAAGGACTTTTCTCATCCTACCCCTGTCCCACTCCCTAGAAATGGCTCCCTAACACCATTGGGGCAGACTCCTACCACATGCCTCTTACTCTTATCCTTCCTAAAACTCAAACAATGATGTAAGAGGTGAAGTAACTACATAGATGTATCTCATGACACAGTGGAACTGCCATATTAATCTTGGGATGCCTATTTCCAAATTTTTTGTTAGAAGAGAGAATTTAAATCCCTATTTTAAGTAAGCCACTATCTATATGCATTTTGCTGCAATTAAATACAATTCTAATAAACACAATGACAATTTTTTGGGTAGATGATCTGATGATTTATATTTCTTATAGAATAATCAATTATCATTATGGTTTCATAAAGAATTATTATCTGACATATAATTTAGTGGACAAAAGCCACATCAAGTGAGAACTGGTGAGTTTTCATTGCTAGAACTCACTTTGGCAACAACCGGAATAACCTGCATTCTCCGTGGTGATACTCATAATAGTGCAGATTTCACATGAAAGTTTACTGAGCATTTGAGGATGTAGGGGTCACTTAAAGTACATTATGGCCCAAATAACTCATAAAAGAAATAGTGAATGAAATTGACATTTATCAGGCAATGCCATCGGACTCTCATTTCCTGGCATGGACATGCCTCCCTTTGCACAAAAATTTACAAGAAACCAAGCTTTGACTGACAGTCAACCCATTACAAAAATGTGGACCTAATTCCATTATTCCAAACAACAATGGATTTGGAATGTGAAGCAAATCAGTAGCTCATGCAGAATTGGTGCTAAAAATAGAGCAAAGTGATTCATCTAGGAAACAATATAAAGAACTTAACATCCTTCTTGTATTAAATGGTTTAGAAATGCAATTTTATGCCATCCCCAAAACTCTATAGTTAAAAAAAAAAATCAGATAATGGATTATAGTTTAGGACAACTCTAGCTATTTAGTAACTTAACTAATATAATAATATTCAAAGTTTAGATTAGGAAAATTTGTACACCATGTAAATGCA
Organism: Taxidea taxus jeffersonii; assembly: GCA_003697995.1. Classification (NCBI taxonomy): domain Eukaryota; kingdom Metazoa; phylum Chordata; class Mammalia; order Carnivora; family Mustelidae; genus Taxidea; species Taxidea taxus. The sequence goes on from ML106917.1 coordinate 95,122, forward strand.
CTTTGTTAGTTGATTTCTAAATACCTCATTTTGTGTGTGTTTCTTCACTGCCATGTTATACTCTTTTTATTTATATACAATATTTAGTGTTTCCTTTGTATCTATCCTTCCTTGTTAACAAATTTGCATTTCTTTTTCCTTCCAAAGATTATACTAGAAGAATAAATATCAAAAGATGCTTTCTGGGAATTATATTACTAATCACAAGGAGTTGATTCTTCTAAAGCATTTATTGTTCCTTCTTAAGTAGTTCTGATTATCACCTCTGAAATAGGGAAATATTTTCTTTCAGACTATGAGAAAGTAGCACCAAATATATAAAATTGGGGATCCATTTGCTAGGAAAATGAACTATTAAAAGGCATTACATAACTCATTGTATGCAGATTTTATATATTCTCATTCACATATTTCCCAATAGTTTGACTATATGATAATTAAACTCAAACAAGTCTAAGATGTGTAAGAATACCTTGGAAAACTTACTATGAACATGTGTTCTCATCTCCTTACCAAAACACTACTGATTCAGTTGATCTGATGTTGGTATGGACCAGCAATGTTAAATTTTCCACAGCATCCCAGGTGTGTTTGCTACAAGTGATCCTCAACCCATGAATCTCAAAAGACTAAAGGGACAATTTAAATTCTAAATTAAGGAAGTGTTGTTCAAAGGAGACTACACTTTTTTTTTTTTAAATAGCATCAACATATATAAGGTACAAGCAATTCCAAGATAAAAGAACCCCACTTATATGAATTCTGAGAGAAAATGAGAAAATTTGAAAATCCTTCTCAGTAGATTTTGATATGGCCCCCAAACTGTTTGGGATGAAAATGAGTTTGGATATAGAAGAGTATGATTTGTGACACCTGGTTAAACAAGATATTGACATTAAAAAAACCCTATTATCCTGTTTACTGCCATTACAAAATGGGTAGCTTAAACAACAGAACTTTATTTATCTAAATTTTAGAGGCTGGGAAATCCAAGATCATGCTAAAACCTCTTCTCTTGGCTTGGAGGCAGCTGTTATGTTGATGCATGCTCACATCACCTCTCCTTTGTGCAACAGAGCAAAGGCAAGCTCTCTGACATCCCTTCTAATAAGGTCCCTAATCCTATGATCAGGACCCTACATTTATGATCTCATTTACCCTTAATTGCTCCCTTAGATGTCCCATGTCCAAATACAACCACACTAGCTATTAAACAGATGTGAATTTGGAAGGAACAGAAACATTCAGTTCATAACAGAAACACATTTGTTTCATTTCCTGAACATCAATCATCAATAACTATTTTACCCAAGTGTTACAAGTTAAAAGTAAAAATCAGAAAATTATTTCTTATCCTAAAATTATTTCTAATTATTTCTAATATCACTCCAAAATAGTTAATACCTTTTTTTAAAAAAGCCACACAAGTAAATTAGAAAAAGACAAAAATCCGAGAGTAAATGAGAAATATACCTTTAAAAGAGTTTGTTTATAGTGTAAAAAAGGGGAAAAAGTAGAAAAAGAAATTTGCTGCACAACACAATGCTATTTATGTAAATTAAGTTACATATACAAGTATAAAAAAATACAATTTCTAAGGATGTCAACAATAAAAAGAAATATACCCAAACACTATAATGTTGTTTGTAGGAAGGACTAGGAATAAGAGTAGGGAACAGTATTAAGAGAATGAAAATAAAATTTAAAATGATAGAGACTTTTTAAAAAAATTTAATTTTAATTTTTCAGTGTTCCAAGATTCATTGTTTTTGCACCAATCCCAATGTTCCATGCAATACATGTCCTCCTTAATATCCACCACCAGGCTTCAATTGGACTGATGATAATAAAATGCACCATCATATCCTCAGATGTGGTTTTCACTTGTACGTGAGAACCATTAAACAAAGAAAAAAAGAGAAATAGGTGAGCAGATAATTCACTCAACAAAGCTAAATGCTAAAAAATCTGCGAACATGTTCTTTATTTCTTTAAAAGATGAAATTCAGTTGTCTACAAATTGGAAAATTGAGTTAATCCTGGCAAGTGTATAGTTAAATTTGCAATTATAGGGGCACCTGGGTGGCTCAGTCAGTTAAGCAGTTAAGCATCTGACTTTGGTTCAGGTCATGATCTTGGGGTCTTGAGATCTAGCCAGCTCAGGCTATTTGCTCTGCAAGGAATCTCCTTCTCCTTCTTCTTCTTCCTCTGCCCCTCCACCAACTCATGCTCTCCCTCTCCCTCTCTCAAGCAAGTAAATATAATCTTTAAAAAAAAATTTGCAACCGTATAAGGCAAAAGCAACTTAATTGTAGCAATCTTTCTAAAATTATTCTTGCCATATAGATCGTCTTAATGAACTTAACTACCATTAGCTCCTATTCTAAGCATATGACCTAAGAAAACAGAAATTTTGACAAAAATGAGTTTACATATCTCAAAATAAAAAATCATAATATTAACATCACAATAATAATGTTTAATTGTGTATGATTAAATATACATCTTATGTATATATATATGTACTTATGTATGCATAAGTGAAATGAATGGCAGCCATAATATGAGGGACAAGTTGAAGGAATAAGGATTATTATGTTCTTATAACATACTCATACTACATACTATATACTCATACTCATACATACATACTTCATACTACACATGAACTGGCATAGTGTTATTTGAAAGTGGAATTTGATTAACTATAAATGTATATTGCAAACTCTAAAGGAACTATTAAAAAAAAACCCTTAAAAAGAAGTGTAGGGGCATCTGGCTGACTCAGGGATAAGCCTGCCTTCAGCTCAGATCATAGTCTCAGGGTCCTGGGATCAAGCTCCACAATGGGCTCTCTGATCAGCAGGGAGCTTGCTTCCCCCTCTCTCTCTGCCTGCCTCTCTGCTTACTTGTGATCTCTCTTTCTGCCAAATAAATAAATAAAATCTTTTAAAAAAGGAAGTGTAATTAATACTTTAGGAGAGGAGAGATAAATGGAATCATAAAATGCTTAATTAAAACCACACAAGACAAAAAAAGAGTGGAAGACAAAAATAGGAACAAAGAAAAAGGCAACAAATAGAAAACAGTAATAAGTGTGGATATTAATCTAACTATAGTAATAATCACTTTGAGCATCAGTTGTCTAAATGTACCAATTAAATGACATAGATTTAGTCAGAGTGAATCATAGACATAGAGTGAATCAAAAGACAAGACCCAACTATATGTTGTCTATAAGAAACCCACTATAAATATAAGAAACATATAGATTAAAAGCAAATGGATAGAGAAAAAACATACCATGCTAACACTGATCAAAAAAAGCTAGAGTAGCTTTTTTAATTTCAGACTGAACAGACTTCAAAGAAAGGAAAAGTATCAGGGATTAAGGAAGGTATTACATAATGATAAAGGGGTCGATTTTCCAAGAAGACAGAACACTCCTTAAAAAGTATGTCCCTGATAACTGAGCCTCAAACTCAGTTATCAGTTTTATAAGGCAAAACTGATGGAATTGCAAGAGGAAATAGATGAATGTACTATCATAGGTGGAGACTTCGACATCCTTATCTTAGACATGGACAGATCCAGCAGACAAAAATCAGGAAGGATGGAGTTAAACTCAACAACACCATCAGTTGACTGGGTATAAAGTACATCTATAGAGTACTTCTCTGAACAACAGAAGAATACATATACTTCTGAAGCTCAGCATGGAACAGTCACCAAAGTAGACACCATTCTGAGCCATAAAACACACCGTAATAAATTAAAAGAATAGAAGTCATACCGTGATTGCTCTTAGACCACAATGATAGCTGGAAAATCCCAAAATATATGGAGATTAAACAATGCACTTCTAAATAAAACATGGGTGAGAGAAGAAATAATTACATATATAATCAAATATAATCAAGAATAATTAAAATATTTATAAATATAAATGAAAAGGAAAACTTCATTTGTAATAAATATATTGCTCTAGTGAGGGAGAATATTGATAATGGGAGGACTGTGTATGTGGGGGTATATGGGAAATCTCTGCACTTTCTCCTCCATTTTTGTGGTGAACATTAACTACTCTAAAAAAATAGTCTTAATAAAAATAAAATTCTATGGATTGCTTAATAAAAATAAAATTTTATGGATTAGGAGGACCAAAGAATCAGCATGAAGTTTTAAAAAAGGAAATTTGGTTCATGACACATATTTGCTGAGAAAGAAAGGTAAAGGAAAAAGTAGACTGGCAATATATTTGGGAAAATTTCGGCCATCGGTTACCACAAAAATTAAAACTTTCTTCTCAGTACTAAATCAGGTTCTGAGCAATATAGGTGGTAATGGGCAGTGAAATCACAAAGGGTCCTAGATCATCTTGGGATGTTTTATGGTCTGCATGACTCTGGGAAGGTAACTAATAATGTAAGATTGTAAGATCTTGTATAATGTAATTATGTAAGATCAAGTTCCTTATGTAGATTTGTGGCAGAAATACTTAACAAATGTGGTGAGGCTTCAAGGAAATGCATAAGGAAATAACACTGAGATCCCCATGAGGAAGGCTTCCAAGAAATACCACGTATTTTTGCTATATTCTCTCCCTTAATATAATCTGATACAGCGTATTACTAGGACTTCTTAGTGGTTGATCACACAAATTTCTTTTGATGCTGAACAGGTAAAATCTCACTTAGAGTTTAGTCACCTTTCATTTTACTAATTACCAGGAAATAATCATGGCAAAAAGAATGAAAATGCTTACATTCTTAATACATATTATTTTAAAAAATCATTAATAAGTAACTTATTTATGAACTTGGATATAAAATACATTTCACAGTACCTGGGAAGCAACATTAATATTCTTGTCACATAAGTATGCTCCATCTTGCTGTTTGCAGTTCCTTAGAAAAATCAGATAGCTAAAGCAGTAATAGAAATAGATTGCCAATACATAAAAGGTTTCTTTTCACTTTAATTGCTGCATGACATTTCGGTTTACAGGTAATATGTATCTTTAATCTGAATAGCACAGCCTTTAACCTGCTATAGTTAAATGCGCCAAAAATGAATGACCTTACATTTACCAAAATCTAAACTGGGTAGCGATGCTCAACGCTGAGGCATTCATCTTCATAATAGCCAAGAAGTCAATTGAATTTCTTTTCTGAAGAAGAACTGAGCCACACCGAGCTATTTTCAGTAAATTTTGTTTGTTCACTCAAGTCAGGGTCTCAAAGAGAATTGTTTACATATTGTAAATGCTCAGCAAAAATACGTTTATTTGAGAGGACATAAGAATTTCTCCATATTTTTATGTGGTCTAATGATCTTGAAGGCAAGACTTTTTTTTAAGTTTTTACGTAAATTCCAGTTAGTTACTATGCAGTTTAATACTAGTTTCAGGTGTACAATGCAGCGATTCAACACTTCCGTACAACACCTGGTGCTCATCACAATAAATGCACTCCTTAATCTCCATCATAAGGCAAATATTTTTATTCTTTTTTTTTAAGGTTTTATTTATTTATTTGACAGAGAGAGAGAGATCACAAGCAGGCAGAGTGAGAGGAAAGCAGGCTCCCTGCTGAGCAGAGAGCCCGGTGCGGGGCTGGATCCCAGGATTCTGGGATCATGACCTGAGCGGAAGGCAGAGGCTTTAACCCACTGAGCCATCCAGGCCCCCAAATATCTTTTTTCAAAGATTTTATTTATTTATTTGATAGACAGAGATCACAAGTAGGCAGAGAGGCAGAGAGAGAGAGGTGAGGAAGCAGGCTGTTCGCAGAGCAGAGAGCCTGATGCGGGGCTCGATCCCTCGACCCTGGGATCATGACCCCAGCCAAAGGCAGCGGCCTTAACCCACTGAGCCACCCAGGCGCCCCAAATATTTTTATTCTTAAAAAAGCTTGAAGCATACCTGACAAGGTTACATACATCATAATAAAAAGGCGTTTTTATTTTGTTGTTTTGTTTATAAATTTGGACCTGATTGATGTTCTCAGTTTGCTGCGTTTTCTTCTGTTCTACTTTCTGTAAATTTGACAATACCTATTTTAAAACGAATGATGTGATGCTTTTATTGGGTTTCATTCAGGCAAGGAGTGACTTTGAAGTGAGATAAAGCACGTATCAGATGTAACTCTTACTGAAAGAAGCCATTAAAACTGTAATCATGAAGCCGGTGTAACAGCATCGGGTAAGCAGCAGTGTCCTCTGATGGGTCCCCCTTGTAAAGTGCAGATCACTGAACAGCAGTGAATCATTCCGCTTAGTTCTCTGCAACAGTGGGACGCTAGCAAGCACTTTACACTTAGGTGATGAAGGAGTAGTAAGAACACACCCAGACTGTTGGCACCCTGCGTGCTGTTTCCTGCAGCGCACAGCTGTTGGACAGCCACTTCCATTTGTGATGATCTAGAACGAGGCATGTATTTGATTCTTCAGGGTGTATATTCAGTATCAATAGGGTAAATATGTCAACCATTCACAGAACAATAAAGAATGCTAGAACGATAATGTTTTGAGCAACTACCTACCATGTGATGATCTTTTAAATCTCAAAGCTAAATTATACTATTATCTTGATTTTACTAATTAGGAAATAGAAGTTGAAAGAACTTAAAACAATCAAAAATCTATTTGTTTCTTGCATTGAGATTTGAATTTACAATTTCCTAATTCCACAGTAACATACTATACATAGGTGCAATCACAGATAGATTCAAACAGGGGAAATTTTTATTTTTCTAAGTTGCCCCATTTCCTCTTATAGTGTTGACCCTGGGAAGTTATTTATTTATGTACTTATTTATTCATTTATTTGCTATTCAGCCTATTTATTTATGAAAATAAAGAGTGAGTCTTTAATAAATGTCATTTCTAAGATTCTAGGATTTCCATTGTACAGGTAGGTTGCTCTCAAATCCAGGTTCCTACAAGGAGGCAGGGGGAAGATAGAGTCAGGAAGTCTTGCCTTTTCTCTAAAGTATCCTCAGTGTTGTGATATGCATGATTTTCTCTCATTTCCATTAAGGATGACATGGTCAATGGGAGCGCATACTGCAGTGGGATGAGGAAAAGACAGCTTCCAGCTGGGAGCTCTAAATCCCAGTTCAAACAAAATTTAAATAAATAAATAAATCGCATGTTAATGAAGGGGAAAAAAAGAAAAGGCAGAAAAAGGGAAAAAATAAATGTATTAGTATGGAAAAAAGAGAAAGTAGATCTTAGTGGACAGCCTCCCTGTCTGCCACAACCACTCTCTAATCCGCACAAACCTACCTGTTGGGGGTCCTGGAGAAGACATGGCCTCTGGTTAACCCTCAAGCTAGAACTGGACAGCTAGACCTGGAGGCTAGTCACCACCTCTTATTCTTGAAATGCTGTCCTGTCCACCATTCCCATGGTGGGAGCTATTTTCAAGGGAGCCATTTTCAAAGACTCAGGCATGAGAGAACAATGTGTTGTTGAGACTACCTGAGCAGTATATATGACTGGATAAGGCCCTAGGTGAACTTCTAATTCTGCCAGGTGAGTGAGGAGATCGACTGATCCGGAGGCTGCCTAAACCAGTCTTGTATGTAAGTTCTTTTGTTTATTAAAACTGCCACCTACAGGGGCACCTGGGTGGCTCAGTGGGTTAAAGCCTCTGCCTTCAGCTTGGGTCATGGTCCCAGGGTGCTGGGATCAAGCCCCACGTCGGGCTCTCTGCTCAGCGGGGAGCTGCTTCCCCCTCTCTCTCTGCCTACTTGTGATCTCTCTCTGTCAAATAAATAAATAAAATCTTAAACAAAACAAAACAAAACTGCCACCTACACTATAGAGTCTGCCTCTCCCTGCAGTCTCTCTTTGCCCTCTGTGTATGGGGACCAGTTTTCGAACCAACACTACCCATTATTGGGAAATTATCTTCAGGCTATTTTTTAATCTTGAACTTTTTTTAATATAATATACTCCCTTTTGATATGCCTTTTCTTTGAATGACAGAGTAATAACCAGTATTCCACTTGTAGGCCCCACCATAACTTCCCAGTTTTTTAAACAGTAAAAATGAATGCATGGGGCTCTGAAATGAATGTACTTGATGAACCCAAGAACGAATAGCTTTAAGAGTTAATTCTGTTTCAAAGAATTGCTTAAATTTCAGGGAGGATTTTAAAGTTTCATAGGATGGATAAATATTAGTTACATTAGTTTGAATGTAAGAAAGATGGCACAACATGAACAAAAGATCTTGTGTTCACTTTAATGACATGTATCTATCAATCATTATCATCATCTATCATTTATCATCTTTCATCATTATCTACCTACCTACAGGGCATGATCATTTAAAGTAATGTTTTTGAAATATATCCATGCCATTGTGCGTATCAGTATTTTTTTTTCTTTTTATACTGTGTACTGTATCCTTATGTGAATGTACTCTAATTTTTCTTATGTATTATCAAATTGATGCACATTTGGGTTGTTTCTGATTTAGGGATATTATGAATCAACTCTCTGAATGTTCTTGTGCAAATTTTTTATAAACATACAGTTTGACTATGCATAGAATACTCAAATGCAGAAATATTGTATCATAGGATAACTATTTTTATCATTATAATAAATTCATTGTCAATGCATCATTTTATATATATCGACCAGCAATGTGTGGGAGTCTACTTGCTCCAGTACTATACCATTTTATATTGTGTGTGTGCACGTGTACTTTTTGGCCATGATAGAGGGTGTAAGAGAGTATTTTGTTTTGTTTTGTTTTCTTTTTAAGAATTTATTTATTTATTTATTTAGAGAGAGGGCTAGTTGGAGGAGGGGCAGAGGAAGACAGTCTTCAAGCAGACTTCTTGGTGAGCACAGAGGGGCTAGATCCGGCTATCCATGAAATCATAATCTAAGCTGAAACCAAGAGTCAATGCTCAACCAACACCCACCCAGGTGCCCTTATTTTGAGGTTTTAAAATGCATTTCTCACTATATCAATATTAAGGAGGGCATGTGTGGTGATGAGCACTGGGTGTTGTATGCAACTAATGAATCATTGAACACTAAAAATAAATTAATTAAATTTTAAAAATAAATAGGTAAAATGCATTTCTCTAATTGCTAATAATGTTGAGCATAGTTCATGTACTTATTAGACATTGGTATATTTTCTGTCTTCTTTTATTGCTTGTTTTGCACATATTTAAATAGATTTTCTTTTATTTTTAAGGGAGTCCTTTATATATTGTGCATAGGAATATATACTATGCATATCTTATCAGTCTGTAACTTGCCTATTCATTTTCAAAATATCTATTTTTAGTAGGAAAATTTTTATTGGAATTAGGTTTTATTCTTCATTTGTTGTCTTTTATGAGGGCTTTAAATGTCCTGTTTAAAGAAAACTTTGCCCATCCCCAAGGCTGTGAAGATGCTCCTTTATCTTTTCCTTCTGAAATGTTATAGTTTTGGTTTTTATGTTTAAGTTTATGGCTCTAACTTTCATATTTCAATATATGGCCCATCTCAAAGTAATATTTGTGTATGGGTGACTAGCCAGTTTAATTTTCCATATAGATATCCAGGTGGTTTCATTGATAAAATCTTTCCATTTTCCAGGAATTGAACTAGTGCCTTTGTTGAAAAATTTTCTTGGCTAATACCTGTGGGGTTATTCCTTAACTCTCATGTGTTCCTTTGATTTCTGTGCTTATCCCTATACTAGTAACACACTGTCTTGATAATTGTAGCATTATAGCAATCCTTAAATGAGACATTTAAGTCCCCCAGTTTTAATTACTCAGCATTGTTTTTGCTATTCTTTATACCTTTCATTACCATGTAAATTTTAGAATTTTCATCACTTTTCTGAAATTCCTATCTGTGCCTGCATTTTGTTCTCCTTTCACCAGATTATTTGAAATATAATTATCATGGTTATTTTATTTTTAAAAAATTTTAAAGATTTTATTTATTTATTTGATAGAGATCACAAGTAGGCAGAGAGGCAGATAGAGAGAGAAGGGGGGAAGCAGACTCCCTGCTGAGCAAAGAGCCTGATGTGGGGCTCAATTTCAGGACCCTAAGATCATGACCTGAGCTGAGGGCAGAGGCTTAACCCACTGAGCTACCCAGGCACCCCAATCATGGTTATTTTAAAGTAGGTTTAAATTCTTCCACAATTTAAATGACAAAATCTGGCTAGTTTCTGTATATGTTCCTACTGACTGTTTAATCCATTGACCATATAGACATGGTCTTGCTTTTTCATGTAGATGTAAACATTTTTATTGTGCATAAGAACATTAGCAATTAAGGTAAATAATATTTATCTCCCCCAAATTATTTATTTATTTATTTATTTATTTATTTATTTATTTAGGTCAGGTCACTAGTGTTCGGGGGTGTGTTCATCTAATCTTTGGTGGAGGTGCTTCTAGGGTTTATTGACTTTTAGTTAGATTCAATTCACTGCTGGCTTCAAATATTTAGAAAGGGATATCAAGATTTTTCCCTTCAAAAACCCTTGGGATCTGAATACCAGAAAGGTGCTGGAAAGCTTACACACTTTATAGCTGGAGATTTTGTGCTTTTGGCCAAGATGAAATAACATGGACTCCATGTTATCCTCTCATTGGAAGCAACCTAACAAAGCAGAAAATACATTTGAAATAATACTTGTCTAAACACAAGATATCAGGCAACAAAGTATAGTGATGCTTGAAAAACTGGGAAAAAATAAGGTGAGACTTATGACTGCCCAAGATTGCTTTCTTAAGAGAGTTTCCATCCTGTGTCATAGTGGGGGGTGGTGCAGAGGGAAGGGATCCAAGTGGATGAAACTCTCCAAGTTGAGGAGACAGAGCTGAGAATCCAAGGAGGCCAAGGTGACTAGAGTGTGTAAGCCAGTACATCAGACTGGAGAAAGCTGCATAGAGAAAGAACCCCAGCGAACTACAGAGGGCCCACCTCGAGAATTCAGGGAAGTACTGATCAGCAAATGCACATGAGAAAACTACTTAGCGTTTGAGAAAGAATCACCCAAAAGATTAGACATAGTAGTACTTGGTGCTACCACAAGACCATAAATAGTGCCTGGTCCCAGCAGCAAGACTGGAAAATTTCAAAATGAGAAACATGAAAAGGGTCTTGCCTCAGTTGTGAGGACTAATTAGCCCAGTCTAGTGCCCATCTACCACATTATAGCTACCATTTCTCTTGGTGATAGACAAGAGCTTGCCACCAAATCACTGCCACCACAATCAATGCTACAGTTAAGAGCTCCTTATTCACCTGTTCATAATTGTTCCTTCATCCTTAATCTATTCTCACATAGGAATCATTCTTCCCATGTATTTCTTCAATCCATTTACCTTGTATCCTTCACTCTACAGCTTTTGTTCTCCCTGTGTTTTAAATCTTTTAGTTAGTAATCAGTCCTTGGAAACCAATATGGTAATATGAGACTTTGAGGATTTTCTCACTGAAAAGAGATTTTGAGTAACCTTATGCCAAATCTGATTTTCTCCAACGGTTTTGTCAAAAATGAAAGAAAAATGTGAGTCCAAAAGAAACACATGGTAGAAAAGCTTGAAATGGGTCATTTGGAAAAAAAAGTAGTGAAATCAATCAAAATATTGTAAGAATAATGTGTGGTGTGGTGTCAAAGTGGTGAAATAATCCATGGGAAAAAGATGACACGAAGATTATGTTTATGAAATGTACTTTCTGTCCTTCTGTTCTGCAGTTAAACTTAGATTTGTCTTATGCTTTATATTTTTCATAACTTTCATATAAAGTACATTAAAAAGTATTCCAATCATCATAAAAACTATCATCTTTTCTTCATTTTGTAAATGTTTCTTGTAATTATGGAAATTGCCTTCAAAATTCATTTAATATTCATATTGGAATAAAGCATCTGTTGTGGCAGATGGGGCAAATGACATAGAGTTCAGCTGTTTAAATAACCCTTAAGGATCAATGTGTAGTTTACAAAAATAATTTGTAATTCATTTTGGATTAATTAATTTGAATTTATGGTGTTCCATAAAGGCATACTGCAGCTGCTTCTAGCACTGAATTGATTATATTCAACTGGTTACTCCTCTTAAGACTTGTATTTTGACAGAGAGAAGACAATGCTCCCCATTGTGCATTCTTTAGCTTTATCAACGTACACAATCTTCAAAAGATATGGAAAGATATCATACCTGAACATGACAACTCATTTGCATAATTATCTAGCTATTTAAATCTCTATACTGTGAAATTTCATCAATTCAAGTGCAGTATAAATATATAGAGATACAAGCAAGTTTATTCAAGTATCTTTGAATACATACATCCTTTTTTCTTATCCCATTGACCTCTACCTCTCTGCAAGATGTGGAGAAAAATAAATGTGTATTTTTCACTTACAACAAAAAGACCTGAGACAATTTAAATCTATTTTTGGATGAGATTTAAGAGAAATGATAGCAATAATTTAGTCCAAGATTTGTAAGATATAAATGCAATCATATGTAAAAAAGATACTTTGTTGGCTCTTGTGAGAATTCACTCATTATTAGAGCCAGTTTTCCATTTTCATTGGCAGAGGTTAAACTCTTCAGAAAATTCACTGACAAATATTCCCACATGGTAATTGAACTATTTTTTTAAAAGAATTCTGGTGAATAAAATAAATAAATTGACTTTTGATTGAATGTTTATAATATCATTGGTTGGATTCTGCAATGAATTTTTCCACATTTTTATTATACATTTTGAGAGGCTTTCTTAAACGTTTTTTTCCCTTCCTCCTTCTATCTTGCATTTTTACCTAAAACACAGAAATACTTTAGTTAGAGCAACCCCCACTTTCAGTAAATAAGGATGTTTCAATTTCTAGCAGTACTAAAATTTGCCTTTTATGATTCTTTGGCTAGGGCATACTGAGAATATACCAAGAAGACTATAATCATAAATGCAAAAGAGTATATCCCTTAGTTGCTGACATGATAAAACAAAACTTATTTCAGGAGGGAAAAAGTTTATCAAACCAGTATTATTACCATTGTTTAAACAAAGTCACTGTCTTCTTACTTACAAAAATCCACAGGGCTACTGGAAGCATGGGTGTAATTTCCGTTCTTTTTGGAGTTATGAAATTCCTATCTTCCCCAAGAAAGGCCCTTCCTGAGAATCTTAGTCCCTTTATCATAAAGATGCACAAGAAAACAATTCACAGCTCCCTATAGCTAAGCTTATTTAATCATGTAGACCTCATTTCCCTCACAGTATTTTTTAGTTTGTCTCTTTTATCTGATGGTGAAAATGCATTAGGAATAAAATACAATTCAGCAATAAATCACCACTTGCTCTGATTTGTCCAACAAGTGAGTGGAGATTCCCTATCTCAGAACATACTGTTTGACATTGACGTGATTCTTGCCGTTGATCCAATCATAATTATTTGGTTGCAGTTTTTCAGTAGCTGGGTCATCACCATTAAATATGTTCACAATTCTAATATTGCTGAGTTTTCCCATCCCCCCACATATTCTTCTACATGCATTCTTTGACTAGGGCTTTGCTTATGGATCTCTAACATTACACAGTCATGAGGGTATAGTCAGCTATCAGAGCCGTTTCAAGCCAAATCTTGTTCCTCATTGTTCTGTCATTTCCTACAGCAGTTTCTTAAATTCCACTACTCTCCTAGGGCTTTAACTTCAACAATTCCCTTAAGGACTACTTTTGGTTGCTTGGTGGAAGAATGTATATAATGTGGCTATAAACTTCAATTAGCAGAACATAGTTATTTAAAGAGATAGACTTATTTACCCTTAAACACTAAGCAGTTTTTCTTTTCAAGTATACATGAGCCAATCTGAAAATTCAGTCATATTTCAGATCACAGAGTACATATAGTAAAAGCCCAGAATCTATTTAATATATGTACAATATTCATTTACAGAGATGCAAAAAAAAAAGTTCAAATTAAGAAGACAAAAGGGCAGAGTCTGAGTCTGAGTAGACAATTTAAAAAGAGAGAACTATAAGTACCTAATAAGAAAATACAAATGTTTCTAAATCCCATAGTCATTTGGAAAGTTAAATCAACAAAGACATATTTGCCACCCCTCGAATTGGTAGAAATTTAAATTAAATTATATCTATCACTTTGAACAACAATGAGAATGTAAGAGATGGATAATCCAATACACTCTAGTAGAAGCAACAATTTAAAGAAACTTTTAAAATACTTTGGTATTTTTTATCTTCTGTGTATGTATTCCTTAACTCAGCAGTTTTACTATGAATCCCCTTTCTGGAGAATGTGTTCAGATACACAGTAACTACCTAACAAAATGCTTGTTACATCCTTGTGTATATTAATAAGTAACTGGAAATAGCCTAATGATCACCAATAGAAGAATTATTAAATGTGCAGTATCCATCATATGGAATATTATATAGTCATTAGAAAGTACTACATGGATTGACTTGGAATGATCCCCATGGCATATTTTTTACATGATAAGGAGGTTTTGGAATGATCTATATGACTTGATATAATGCAAATATGTAATGAAAGGTTATACAAACATGAGCATATATTTGATATATGCATATATAAGTATATATATGTATACATAACTTGTATACATACACACACAAATATAGATAGATGGTATATAAATAAGTAAGTTGAAAGAAAAGTACCTGAAAAAATACACACTAAATGGATAGTGGTGGTTATCCTTAAGAAAGGAAAGGTGAAAAATTGCCCTGTAAGAGAGAAATAATAGTGGTTCAGAAAAGGGTACTATTGGTTTGCATCCTTGGGAATTCCCTGAATAAATCTGAAATTGGCCCCATACACTGAGGTCTGGAAGAGACACAAGAAAGAAGCGGGTCATTTCAGATTGGTAAATAGCAGATTTGATAAAAACAAGTGAACATGCATAGAAGGCTCGCATTGGCTCGCATCCACAAGATGAATAGGTCTCTGCACCCACTGCCAAAATCTTAAAAGTGTTAAAAGTGTATGTAGAGATTTCAACTGGGTTCAGTCATACATTTGGTACAGATAATTTCAACAGCATCTTACTCTCTCAGTCTACACCCTTGAAATATCTGCTATTATGGGAGTCTTAAGACATATGTTCATTCGGAGGACAGGAGGGAGGCAAAGAGCCTCTGATGGCCCTCATCCAGCTCATGGGTCCACTGGTGGTCACACCCTCTTGGTGTGGTCATATCCTCTTGGTGACCTCCTCCACAGGTACCCTTTCTCTTATCAATTTTGTAGAAGTGTAATTAATTTCAAATAAACAAAATTTGACTCAGCAAAAGAATTTTATTTATTTCTTTTTATGATAAACACAGGGCATTTTTATTTTCATACATCACCCTTGTATACAGATGTTTAGTATTTGTATTCCAAACAAAATGATTTACAAGCCATTGTTAATGATGATAATAGCATGTGATTTTTATTTAAGATCTGGTCACATCTTCCAATTAATATTTTCTTTCTTTTCAGGCATTTTGGGCTCAAAATGCATCCATCTATCTCTATATTTTCTTTCTGTCTTAAGCCCCTAAGTTTATTTTGATTTGTTGTGCAGCAAGAAAAAGCTTATACATTAGGTATGCCATTTTATCCCCCCTTATTACTATGAATGGGTTTGTTCCATTCTTTTTCTAAAATTTTAATTTAAATTCCAATTATTAGTTTCAGGTGCACAATACAGTGATTCACAACTTCCATATATCACCCAGTGCTCACCAGAACAAGTGTACTCCTTAATCCCATCACCTATTTCACCCATCTCTCCTGGCCTCCCCTCTGGTAACCATCTGTGTGTTTTCTTTTCTTTCTTTTTTTTTTATGTTCAGTAAGCCACTGTATAGTACATAATTAGTCCTTGATGCAGTGTTCAGTAATTCATTACTTAAATATAATACCCAGTGCTCATCACAGCATATGCCCTCCTCAATAATCATCACCCTATTATCCCCTCCCTCCATCCTTCTCCCCTCTGAAACCCCCAGATTTTTTCTTGGGCGCCATAGTTTCTCATGGTTCATCTCCCTCTCTGATTTCTCCCCCTTTGGATTTCCCTCTCTTCCCCTATTGTCCTCTGTGCCATTGCTAATGTTCCACATATAAGTGAAACCATCTGATAATTGTCTTTCTCTGTTTGACTTACTTCACTTAATATATTCCCTTCCAGTTCCATCCACGTCAATGCAAATGGTGGGTAATCATCGTTTCTGATGGCTGAATAATATTCCAATGTGTATATGTATCTTCTTTATCCACTCATCTTTATCCACTCATCTGAAGGGCATCTCAGCTCCTTCCACAGTTTGGCTGTTGTGGACATTGTTGCTATGAACTTTGGGATGCATGTGCCCCTTCTTTTCACTACATATCTATCTTTGGGGTAAATACCTAGTAGTGCAGTTGCTGAGTTGTAGGATAGCTCTATTCTTAACATCTTGAGGAACCTCCATGCTGTTTTCCAGGGTGGCTCTACCAACTTGCATTACCACCAATAGTGCAAGAAGTTTCCCCTTTCTCCACATCCTTTTCAACATTTGTTGTCTCCTGTTTTATTAATTTTCATTCTAACTGGTGTAAAATGGTATCTCATTGTGGCTGTGATTTTTATTTCCCCAATGGCTAGTGATGTTGAACATTTTTTCATATGTCTGCTAGCCATTTGTATATCTTTTTTAGAGAAGTGTCTGTTCATGTCTTTTGCCCATTTTTTGACTTGTTATTAGTTTTTTGAGTGATGAGTTTTAGAAGTTCTTTATAGATCTTGGATATCAGCCCTTTATCTGTAATGTCATTTGCAAATATCTTCCTCCATTCTGTGGGCTGCCTCTTAGTTTTGTTGACTGTTTCCTCTGACGTGCAGAAGCTTTTTTCTTGATGAGGTATCAAAAGTCCATTTTTGCTTTTGTTCCACTTGCCTTTGGAGATGTGTCTTGAAAGAAGTTGCTATGGTCTATGTCGAAGAGGTAACTGCCTATGTTCTCCTCTAGGATTTTGATGGATTCTTGTCTCACATTGAGGTCTTTCATCCATTTTGAGTTTATCTTTGTGTATGGTGTAAAGGAATGATCCAGTTTCAATCTTCCATATGAAGCTGTCAATATCCATTGTATATTAAACAAAAAATCCTAAAATCTGTATGGAACCAGAAAAAACGCCTAATCACCAAGGGAAGGATGAAAAAGAAAAACAAAGCCGAAGGCATCATGTTGCCTAACTTCAAGCTATATTACAAACCTGCGATCACCAAAACAGCATGGTATTGGCACAAAAACAGGCACATAGACCAATAGAACAGAATAGAGACTCCAGAAATAGACCCTCAACTCTATGGTCAACTAATCTTTGACAAATTAGCAAAAGAATTTTAAAATGTGAGAGAGACAAAGAGATTGATTGTTTCCTTAGAACACTTTGCCCATTGGGTGATAACTAATTACAAGGAATGCTATCTTCCTAGTTCCTTTTAGCAGAAGATTGTTAATGTTTAATGGCAGCAGTCGTTCCCAGGTGTAGAAAGGCTAGCAACTGGTAGCTTCACTGGCCCTTCCCGGTCTGCTAGTAATTAGAGAAGCAATTACTTTCCCTAGACAGACTAACAAATAATTGTCCAAGCACCATTTTTACAACAATTTCCTGATTCCGAAGAGAAATTAAAATGTCATATGCTAAACAAGGAATGGTTTTGTTTTAAATAAAATAACTAGGTTGGAATAAACCTACATCAAGAATATCAATTACTTTTTTCCCTACCAGAACACCAGCTCAGAACACAAAATATCTGCCTCTCTTTCTTTCCTTTTTTTTCCTCCATTTTACATGTCAAGTATGAGATCAACAATGATAATTCTAATAATGGTGGGGTTGCTTTAGAAGCTTCATATATTTTACCAAGAAATGAGTAAGAATCTTTGGCTTGTCCATGTGATAGATAGTTATTGTATCTCTTGTTTAAGAGATGTTAACTTTTTTTTTCTTTTTTTGAGATTTATTTATATATTTTAGAGGAGGGAAGAGGGAGGAGAGTGAGTCTTAAGCAGACTCAACCTTGAGTGCAGAGCCTGACATGGGGATCAATCTCACCACCCTGAAATCATGACTCTAACATCAGGACTCTGACATCAGGACCAGAGCTGAAATCAAGAGTTGGACAGTTAATAGACTTGACACTTAGGTGACCCTAGGAGATGTCTATTTTTTATTTAAGCACCTACTGGTTGGGATGATTACCTTTCCTTTTACCATACCTGTGAACATGAAAAAAACAAAACAAAACACATGGTCTGAAGGAGAGAGATTAGGTCAAATACTAACACCAAATCCTGACCCTTCGTGACTACTGTAAATGCTCTGAACTTCATTGTACACACAACAAACATTTTTGAAGCTGTAGGATTTAAGCATGGCTTATTCAATCCAAGACTCCTAATTATATCAATTGCAAAACAGTTGTGTGTTTCCAGATGCATTCCTCAACAAACTCCAGAGCTACTGTAGGAAAGTGCTCTCCAGGTGATAATTCTGACAATCTTTAAAAAGCACATCTACTGGTATTACCATGTAATTAATAGAAATATCTACCACATTGTCACTTCTATGTGAGACTTTGACACAAAGCAGAGAGTCCGATGTGGGGCTCGATCCCAGGACCCTGAGATCATGACCTGACCCGAAGGCAGAGGCTTAACCCCCTGAGACACCCAGGTGCCCCAAAGGAGGAACACTCTTATACTGTTGGTGGGAATGCAAATTGGTGCAGCCACCCTGGAAAACAGCATGGAGATCCCTCAAAAAGTTAAAGATAGAATAGCTCTATGATCCAGCATTTGCACTGCTTGGTATTTACCCCAAATACTGAGTCAAAGGGTTATATGCACCCTGATGTTTATAGCAACATTATCAACAATAGCCAAATCATGGAAAGAGCCCAAATGTCCATTGACTGATGAACGGATAAAGTAGAGGTGGTATTTATATACGATGGCATCTTCCTCAGCCATAGAAAAGAATGAAGTCCTGCCATTTGCAATAATGGGGATGGAGCCAGAGTGTATTACGTGAAGTGAAATAAGTTAGTCAGAATATATAATTTAAATGCATTTCCCACTCAAATCTTTTCCATATACTCAATGTTTTTTTTTTTTCTTTATATGTTTTTTATCTGGATGTCCTTTATCTAGATGTTAAAGTACACTGCCTAATCTAAATACAAATCTCTCAAAGGAAAGTCATTTCTTTGGGACTCTCCAAGCTCTTTAGACCAAAAAACTGCTACATTTCCTTTGTTCACTCCCAAATGCAGTGGACCATTTGCAATAATTTCCTTTGAAGATGCAAATATCAGGCACAAGTCATCTCTGTTTATTAATCTCTCCTAATAGCAACTTGATTCATTTGAGGATTTTAAAAACAATTCAGAGCACATTTTTGTTAATTTCTGGCTTCAGAACCAAATTTTATCTTCTTTGGTAGTTACGCTTTTTTAAAAAAATGTCTTTACAAATATGTATACTTTTAAAAATAGAATTCAACTTAGTGTTGTATATTCTCAGGATGAGCATAACAAATTATCCATTTATAATATATAGTACAGATTGAGATCTTACCAAGCTTATTTTCTCTAATGATTGTGATGAAATGAATATAACCAAAAGTCATATTATTAAAATAGGAAGTTTTAAACACATCCATTAGTCACATTCTATCAGTTGTTTTAAAAGTCTTAAAATCTTAAAATCACCACTTTGTAACCCCTTTATTACTTCAGATAATATATTGCTCCATCTGTTTCCTTTGTATATATCCTTTTCATCACAAAACTTCAATTGCCCAATGTCTGTGTGTTTTAATTCCTAGTTGCATCTCAAAATTTCTAACCCTCAATTTTATATCACAAAATTTGATTATTGTAGAAGACCTGATCTATCTAAAAACCTATTGCCATATATCTATTCATTTATTATGAAGTGTAGGTATGGAAACAATATTTATTAGTTTATAAGTAGTACCTTTTTTATTTTGGAGGAGGCATTACTTTCTTGGTCTAACCTTACTTTGACAGAGTGTTAGTTGCTCACCAGTTTGTGGGAAGTAAATTGGAACAGCTTTCTTTTTCATTTAAGTTGTCTCTTTCAGTTCCTTAGCTGTTCGTAAGCTTCTTTTAGGTTTCTTCCATCAATAATCTCTTAACATGCTGACAGAGGAAACTATCAAGAGGTATTTTTATCTATCCTTATACGATTTCATTTATTATGTGCTGTGATAGAGCCGAAGTAATATGCTTGTGCAGCATCTCCACTTTGTACTCGATGAAAAAAAAAAGAGAATCAAAAACTGGAGAAATATTTCTATATTCCATTTCATTACCTAGTGAAGACATTAAATGTAAAAGTTCTACATTGCTTAAGATATTGATGTGCCATATTACACAGATGGAGCAGAATACAATCTCAGCTTCATGTGAAAAATGTGCCTTTTCCTTTCAACACATTTAAATTATACTCCACAAACTGAATTTTAATAAATATTTAAGAAGAAATGTTTAGGCTCATACAAATAAAGTTTAATGATATTATAACCTCAGATTTTATAATTATGAATTTTTATCTTACACATACTCACCGTAATTTTCTTTTTAGCACATAGAAAATGTTACTGTCTATGATCATTAGCACATAGAAAATGTTACTGTGATCAAAAGCCATCATTTACACATGAGTTTTCCAGGCTTTCTCGATCAGAGACTCCTTTGTGAAACTTTTGAAAAATGTATTCCTGAGTCTCCCCAGATCACCACTATCAAAGTCACAAAAAAGGGACCTGGAAATCTGAAATTTGAGGAAATTACCAGATGATCATTATGATCTTCAATCTCAATGTAATGAGCCTTCCATGTTATATACAATTGATGAATCACTGTATTCTACCTCTGAAATTAGTAGTGTACTATTTGTTAATTAATTGAATTTAAATTAAAATAAAAATCTCCCGGGACTGGCAGCTGCAAGGTACCCCGGGACATGCACTGTCTTTGGTTTTACCCTGCAGAGAATGCTGCTCCCCTGGAGCGGCCAGGCATCAGGGTACAAGCAGAACGTGTAGAGCCCGTGCACATATTGTCAGAAATGGTATTTGAACATAGGCACTTGCTTCCAGAAACAAATGTTAAACTTCCATGCTAAGCTGCCTCTCTGAGCCGCAGGCTTCTCATCTGTAGCTAGAAGTGAGATAACAGCTCCTCCTTCTCAGTTTTGTGGAGAACATTCCCCATCCTGCCTTCTTGGCAGGATGTTTTAAACACATCTGAAATAAATAAATAAATAAATAAATGTTAAACTAACTCTAATTTTGTTGTTAAAATAAACATTACGTTTTCAAGACATTCCATGCCTATTCTTAGTCCCCATTATATGTAGGTTACTTTCAAGCTGCTGAGTTGCAAAAGAAGGCTTATTGTTGGGGTTGCTCTGGGCTCCCAAATATATCTACTGGCACAATATCTGCCCTGTGGCCAAATATGTTTATGTAGAGCCCCACCTCTAAGTCTGTTCAGTAGTGAACTTCCCAGTAATATCTCTGCCCTCACTTCCTGCACACATAACATTCTTTACTCATTTTTCATGTTTTTACATTACATTATTGCTAAATTACCCATTTGGTAAAATCCACTTATATCTTCCACATAATAATTGAGTATGAACCCTTGGTCTTTAAAACAGTCAATCAACATTTCTCATATATTCCCCTACATTCCTAATCTAGACTGTAATCATTTTGAAAGTAGGACTCGTATATTGTGTTAGTTCTTATACACAGCACATAGAACATAATAGATGTCAAAAAATATTTTATGTAAGGGAAAAGATGAATAATAAGAAGAATTGATGGAAATTGGGTCATATCACGTAATATGGCATTATGTAAGTTACTTATTTTAAGAATCACTTAAAAACAATAATTTAAAAAAATAAGTAGACATCTTGAGACACCTGGGTGGCTCAGATGGCTAAGCTTTGCCTTCAACTCAGGTCATGATCCCAGGGCCCTGGGATGAAGCCCCATGTCTGGCTCCTGGCTCATGGCTCAGTGGGGAGTCTGCTTCTCCCTCTCCTGCTTCTCCACCTGCTCATGCTTTCTCTCTCTCTGTATTTCTCTGTCTCAAATGAATAAATAAAATCCTTAAGAAATAAATAGACATCAGTTTTATATGGAATACAACATGAGGAATCTTGTACTATCTTGAATTTATTTAAAATTAAATCAGCTCATTAATTTTTTGTAATTTTTTATAATTACTGGAAATGAACATTCTTTAAACTGAGTATATTGTAGACATACAGACATTTTATAATATTATAAAATTATGTAATAGATTAAGTCATCTGGTGCAAAAATTCACATTTTCATAATATAAGTCTTTCAATATCTAGGGTCATGTATACCAGAAAAAATATAATAGTGTATATAGGTATTATCCTTTTCAGAAGAAACAGTCTTGAAAGTCAGAAGTTTAAATATACTTTTCTTAGTCATAAAGATTCACTGATCAAAATGAAAATTAAATCAAAGATATAGTATTTAATCATTTAAATCCGAGTCTATGTGTAAAAATATAACAATAGAGCTATGGTAAGTAATGCCATTTTATATGTTGCTTTAATATTCTATAGATACACCTATCATCAAAATGACTATTTGGTGTATTATCTGAATGTATGTTCCCCCCCCCAAGTGAACCAAGTTCAAAGACATCTCTGATATCTTTTTGTCAAAATTTAGCCCACTCATTATGTTTTTGTTATTAAAAAATAATGAATTAATGAGTGAACATTTAAGTAATATATTTGAAACAATGCAGTGGGAATTTCTGATGTTTGCCAAGATGGCATAAGCCACTGTAACCTACCTCTGCCAAAAACAACTCTCCTAAAATTAGGAAATTTAAAAGTCAACTATTGAAGACTTGAAAATAAAGCAAAGTAGATGGATGGGATAGAGGAGGGGGTAACTTGAATTAAATGATTCCTACAGGGGAGAAGGTCGTCTTTTGTTTTATTTATTTATTTATTTATTTATTTACTTACTTACTTACTTACTTTTCTGGCATTGATCCCTCAGTGAACCCCTTGCAAAGTAGTGGTAGCCTTTAAAGGCAGCAAAAACTCTGATAGAGCTCCTGGCCAGAAGACTGGGGAAAAAAAAAAAAACGTGTCCCTGTGAGCTACAGATTGTAGAAAGAATCCTTATCATCATCATAATCATTATATTTTTAATTAATAGTCTCACTTTGTAGGGTAATTTTAAGCGTTCAGAAAAATTAAATGGGAGGTTTAGACAATCCCACTTATATTCCCTCTCACTTATGACCTTTCTCCGTTCATGGTTTCTCCTCTTATTAACATCTTGTATTAGTTATAATTAATAAGTCAATATTAATATATCATAATTAACTGAAGTCTGTAGATTATATTAGGGTTCATTCACTGTGTTGTACATTCTGTGAGTTTTGTCAAATGTATCCACACCTATCCACTATTACAGTATTATACAGAATAGTTTCACTGTCCTAAAAGTCCTCTGTGTTCTACATATGCATCTCTTCTCCTCTCCCCCACTCCAATCTCTGGCAACTACTGATTTTTTTCATGTCTCTATTTTTTTCTTTTCCAGATTTTATATACCCAGTCCCATTCAGTATATGCCACTTTCAAATTGGCTTCTTTCACTTAGCAATATGCATTTAAGATTCCTCCATAATTTTTTGTGACTTGGTAGCTCATGCCTTTTTATTCCTGAATAATATTGCACTGTGAAGGTATTCTTCTGTTTATGCATTAACCTACTGAAAGACATCTTAGTTGCTTCCAAGTTTAGGCAATTATAAATAAAGCCTCTTTGAACATATGTATGTAAGATTTCATGTGGACATAAGCTTTCAACTCATTTGTGTAAATACTAAGAAGCATGATTGTTGGATCTTATTTTTTAATAATTTTTGAAGTCTGAATTCAATTAATTGAATTGACATATAATATATATTAGTTTCAGAGGTAGAGGTCAGTGATTCAACAGTCTTATATAACACCCAGTGCTCATTACAACACATACCCTCCCCAATGTCCATCACCCAGTTTCCCCATCCCTCCACCCTCCTCCCTCCAGCAACTTTCATTTTGTTTCCTATAATTAAGAGTCTCTTATGGTTTGTCCTATCTTAACAGTATGCTTAGTTTTGCAGGAAACTGGCAAACTGTTCTTAAAGGGGTTGTACCATTTTCCATTCCTGCCAGCAATGACTAAAATGTCTTGTTTCTCTACATCCTTGTAAGCATCTGGTGTTGTCAGTGTTTTGAATTTTAGCCATTCTTTACCACCCACCCCCGCAGTGTTCCAAGATTCATTGTTTATGCACCACATCCAGTACTCCATGTAATACAAGCCCTCCTTAATACTTACCACCTGGCTCACCCATCCCCCCTACCCCCCACCCTTCCAAGACCCTCAGTTTGTTTCTCAGAGTCCACAGTCTCCCATGGCTCATCTCCCCCTCTGATTCCCCCCAATTCACTTTTCCTTTGCTTTTGCTAATGTCCTCCATGTTATTCCCTATGCT
Organism: Taxidea taxus jeffersonii; assembly: GCA_003697995.1. Classification (NCBI taxonomy): domain Eukaryota; kingdom Metazoa; phylum Chordata; class Mammalia; order Carnivora; family Mustelidae; genus Taxidea; species Taxidea taxus. The sequence continues at coordinate 119,784 of ML106917.1, forward strand.
GCACAAGTAAGTGAAACCATATGATAACTGACTTTCTCTGCTTGATTTATTTCACTCAGCATAATCTCCATCCTGTCCATGTTGATACAAAAGTTGGGTATTCATCCTTTCTGATGGAGGCATAATACTCCATTGTATATATGGACCATATCTTCTTTACCCATTCATCTGTTGAAGGGCATCTTGGCTCTTTCCACATTTTGGCAACTATGGCCATTGCTGCTATGAATGTTGGGGGTACAGATGGCCCTTCTTTTCACTACATCTTTATCTTTGGGGTAAATACCCAGTGGTGCAATTGCAGGGTCATAGGGTGGCTCTATTTTTTTAATTTCTTAAGGAATCTCCACACTGTTTTCCAAAGTGGCTGCACCAACTTGCCTTTAGTGATAGCTCATTATTGTTCTGTTTGTTTAAGATTTTATTTATTTGAGAAAGAGAGTGAGAATGAGAGAGGGACAGAGAGAGCATGGGGTGGGGAGGGTCAGAGAGAGAAGCAGACTCCCTGTTGAGCAGGGAGCCAGGTGCAGAACTTGATCCTAGGACTCCAGGATCATGACCTGAGCTGAAGGCAGTCGTTCAACCAACTGAACCACCCAAACGCCCATCATTATTGCTTTAAATTGCAACTCCTTAATAATAACCTAAAATATAAACATAAAATAATTTTAAAAAGTAAAATAATAACAAAATATTGAGCATATTCCTACATGCTTATTTCCATCTGTACATCTTATCTGGTGAAATCTCTGTTCATATTTTTTGGCCATTTTCAAATTTTATTGTTTCTTTTTTAAAATTTTTTTAACCATTCTTTACTTGTGAAACATGAACTTGTATTAACATTTTTAAAGAAAATGATTTTGTGTATATCTCTAAAATTTCTAAGAAAGACAGAGGATGTTGCCTAATTTTGGTTGCTGCCTTTGAATACAGTAGAAAAATAGGAAAATACAAAATTTCCATGGGCTTCATTAGGAACATGCAATGGATAGTATCATTCTATTCATCCTTCTCATTTTATGGGAGAAAATAAATGCCAACATTAATTGACCAGCTCAGTATCATTTTTATTCCTCAGGATCTTATAGTGATGATACTTCTGAAGTGTTCATTTTCTTTAAATCAGAACTTTTGTCTTTTAACCTCTCTTAGCTCTATTATTGTCTTCATGAGAGCCAGAAATCAATAGGTGACATCTAATGAGAGATTATAACTTTTTGGCTTCATTAAATAGATCATTAAATTGGCTAGTAAGTTTGCTTCATTTTCATGGAAGGGTCAGTTTTAAGGTCATTTGTCTTTTTTAACATGAAGATCAAATGGGATATTCCTTTATTTAAGCGAGCATCCAGCATAGATAAGCACATTTAATTATAGATTTAATTTGTGTCTCTTTTATGGTTATAGTTCCTTTTATATTTTTGCAGCCTATTTCTGTTCCATGGAGCTTTCTTCTATTTTCAAATTCCTTAATCCAGGACATTTGGTAAAATATTTTATTCTTGTATTATATATGATGGCTTCCATTCCTTTAGTTATTCTAAAGGAATTATTTAGTTATGCCAAATCAAATTAATCTTACACTTAAGTTCTACTTCTCTGAATGTTTTGATGTGCCCCCAGTTCTGAAAGCTCTTTTACCTAATTCAGATACAAGCACATAAACAAGTATAAAAGCTTAAATGTAGCTTATTTACATGTCAAGCCAGGGCAGACTTACTTTATCTGACCTCTATATGTCTAATAGGGATAATGGAAGTGCTGGAAAAATAATATCAATTTATAAACATGAACTAGTTTTAACAAATTAGCCAAAGGGATAATGGAAGTGCTGGAAAAAGAATATTAATTTATAAACATGAACTAGTTTTAACAAATTAACCAAGAGTGTAATGAAATCATAGATGTATGATTTTTTTCATTTTTTTATGTTTTATGTTATTTAACTCTTCAAACATAATGAATTTGTCATGTGTAATCCAGAAATGAACAAAGTAAAAATAGCTGAGGCTATTCTTTTTTTTTTTTTAAGATTTTATTTATTTATCAGATAGAGAGAGAGTGCAGGAGTGAGCACAGGCAGAGGCAGATGGAGAAGCAGGCTCACTGCTGAGCAAGGAACCCGATGTGGGACTCGATCCCAGGACGCTGGGATCATGACCTGAGCCGAAGGCAGCCGCTTAACCAACTGAGCCACCCAGGCGTCCCAGCTGAGGCTATTCTTATAATGTCTCATGGCTGACCAAGGATACTAATAGCAGTTTTTTGGTCTAAGGAATGATGATATTTTCATAAGTCCAGTGGGGTTCAACTTAGCATATCTTGAAGCTTTTCTCATCAGCTGTTTAATAACATTACAACAGAGAACTTGTTTAATTTTACTTGCTTTCATCAGTACTAAAACTGACTGACAATTTGTGACTGCACAGAGTGTGTGCTGATGAAATTTCTAATGTCTTATCTAAGTTTATTGGGCCATAGATTGATAAGAGGCAAAGGCAGTTCATGTGTCACAACTTTAGTGAGCATACTCTCAGGTGAATTATACCAGATAATTACACTAGATAGCAACATCTAGATAGACAAAGAACTTTAAAAAAATAGTTCACCCATAAAAGCAATAATCATCTCCTTCCTATTTGATATACGATGACTGATAGATTGGTGTATAGACAGGCCCCATGAGATACAGTTTTCTGTGCTTGAAAAGAGAGTAGGATCACTTGACTGAAAATAAGCCTGGTAGATAATATGTTCTTTTCTTTTCCTCTGTAGAGAATTGTGTTTAAACTATAAAAGTCTAATCCATCTCCCTTTTCTATAACAAGTGGAATACATGAAAAAAATTACTTAACACTGAGTTAAAAGAAGAAGCACTCTGCATACAAATGCCTTCAGTGTGGGTCTTTCAGAATGATGTAGATAGTTCACAAAATCACATGTCACCTACCTGTGGAAAAATGAACATTTTTCATATGGACAACCAAAACTACCATTCTACAGGAGAAGTGCCTGCTCTGGTTCATTCTGAAGTGTCAAGTCCATTACACATATAAATCACTCTACAAGTCTTATTGCATCTAAAACCTTATAGATGTCAGCTTTCAGAAACAAGGTCCAGTATTAGTGCTATACAGTTTTATTTACTTCATTCACAAAAGTTCATCATCAAAGCCAGTATAACCTAGAAGAAAGTATAAAAATAAATGTTAGGTCCTATTCTAAGTGTTCAGCTTGGAAAATTCAAGTAATATCATTTAATCTTTCTATTAGCCTTCATTTGCCATATTCTTGATGACAAATAAAGAAAAGAGGTTACAAGATTCTCTTTCTTATAAAATCTTCATTGTACTCTATTGTCATATTCCCTTTCAGGGAAGTGTCTCAAAGAATAAGAATAATAAAAGGGTATTTATTCTCTATGACGATTGTTATTTACCAAGCCAGTTAATATATTATTTTTCTCTGAAAATCTAAGGAAACAAGACCGGCAATATGTCTATGTTTTTATTCATTCAGACTATCTGCCTTTATCTCATTACTGCACAGGTAGTCTTTTATGTCAATCTTCCTTTTATTTTATATTGTTTTGGAATCTCTAAGGGAAACAAATGCATGTCAAGGGAATAGAGATAGAAGGTGAGAGGTAAGAAAGAAAACAGTTTTCGAAGGCCAATGAATTAGGTACACTTAATCATAAATTATGTGACAAAATTATTTTTGAGATGTTTAGAATAGAATTGGGGAAAGAGAAAAATGCCACTAACCAGAACAAAATGAATCTGTAATATAAATATATGCTTCATGCTGCTCAAGAGATTTCTTCTATGTATAAATGCATTTGTTTTACATGCATACTGTTTACTTTGTTTATTCATTGTTTGGAGATACACAGAGAGTAGCGATTATCTCAAATGACTTCTCTATGACACTGTTCATTGGTAGTTACTCAAGTGAGGCATCCTCATTGTGTTACTTTGGTTTAGCTGATTATTTCCTTGGCTGTAAAACAACAAAAATATGGCTCTTGGTGTAAGTAAGGTTTTGATTATCATGAAATTTGTTTTATGAACTATATACAATACAATTAGTATAAAATCATTCAATGTATTGATTTTGGTTTTGGCACAGTTCTATCTGAGCAGTATGCATCAAAGAGACCCACTATAAAAGTGACTTTTCCTACTCTAATAACCTCTGCTTTAAGCCACGTCTCTCGCTTTTGCTAAAATTACATTAAAAACTAAATCGAGCATGCTATTTAAAATAATTCTTAAAAGTTCTACAGCCTCGATATGCAGTGTTCCTACCTTTTCTAATACTTTATTCCAACATTATATACTGTTATTATCTTACATAATGTATGGCATTATCATTCTCTGGATTGTTATATAGATTTCACTTTCTGCATCCTCATCTGCATTCTCATTCATTTTCTATAGTTTAGCCTAAGTTGTTCTTCTCAAATATGTATATAATTAATGTTCTGTTGCTTAAAACCCTGCTTGCTCTCATGATTGTAATATGGCCCATAAGCCCTATGGTATTTGTCATTTCTTTACCTTCCCAGTTTTCTCCCACACATTGTATACAAGATATACTTAATACCCCTTTTCCAAAAAGGTTTCATTTCTGATTACTTTTATTCCTTTTTACCAGGAATGCTATTATTCTCTTCTTTTTTTTTTTAAGTTTACTTATTTATTTGACAGAGAGTACAAGTAGGCAGAGAGGCAGGCAGAGAGAGAGGGAAGCAGGCTCGCTGCTGAGCAGAAATCCTAATGTGGGGCTCAATCCCAGGACCCTGGGATCATGACCTGAGCAGAAGGTAGAGGCTTTAACCCACTGAGCCACCCAGGCACCCCATATTATTCTTTCTACATAGGATGCCTGGACAACTGTTTTTCATGGGTCATATCCCAAGTTTGATAACTCCTTTGTCCAGAAGAGAAAGATACTCTTCTTAGTATCTTCTGCTATACTTATGTCTTATTAGATCATTGAATTGCAACTTCCTTCTTCCTCTCTATTCATTCCTTGCATTGTAAATCCTTGATGTAATGGTTATGTGGCATATTGGTGGAAATTGGCAAGTCAGATAGTCTGATCCTAATTTTTATCCATTTGCCCCAATTCACTGCAAAGAAACATACAGCCTAAATAAAAATAGGTGAAAGTCAGGTAAATTATTCTTCTAGACAAGTCTTCTTTCTTTCCTATTCAACCAGATTGCTTCTCTGAGTCCTTCCTACATTGGCATGTTGCATTCACTCCTGGCGTAGATTCTGGGACTACACCTTACTCATTTTTATTTTCCAAACCAAGTACAGTAGATGCTGAGTTAATTTTTGTGTGTGAGAAATTATAGAGGAATTAATAGCAACAAACCTGGTTTGGACACTTAAAATGGAAATTAATGTAAATAACAATGGACTATAACCTTACATTCTCTAACACATTTAGAGAGTGCTTCTGAGAATATAAATAGTGTCATGAGCTATCATAATTAATATAAACACTAAATGATATTAAAATATTTCTTTTTATTGTTATTATTAAGTTAGGTTACCCAACATATAGTACATCTTTAGATTTGATGTAGTGTTCAATAATTCAGTAGTTGCGTATAATACCTGGTGCTCATCACAACACATGCTCTCCTTAATACCCATCACCCAGTTGCCCCACCCCTCCACTCCCTCTCTTCTGTGAACGTCAGTTTGTTTTCCAGACTCCAGAGTCTCTCATGGTTACTCTTCCTCTCTAATTTCTTCCTATTCAGTTTTCCTTCCCTTGAAATATTTCATTCTCTATCCTGGAAATCAGGTTTGATATCTTTTTTTTTTTTAGGATTTTATTTATTTTTTTGACAGAGAGAGAGCAAGAGAACATGCACACAAGCAGGTGGAGTGGCAGGGAGAGGAAGAGGGAGAAGCAGACTCTCCCCGATGTGGGGCTCAATCTCAGAGCCTGGACCATGACCTGAGCTGAAGGTAGACCCTTAACCCACTAAGCCACCCAGGCACCCCGCAATATCTTTTATCAAGGGTCTCAAAGCCATAAAATTATTCTGTGACTTTTTGATAGCTATCGACTAAACTACAATTATAGGTTTGAAGGCTAAAGACAAGCACCCGCTAAATAAAGCAGAAGATGGTTTTCATCCAAATAATATTTTCTGCTGATTTAAGTGTCTCAGAATGAGCAAGTTTAAATGGTGATGTGGACTAGGTACAGATAAAGATAAAACTTCTACAAGACCATTCAATTTAAAGAGTATTTGATGATGCAGTAAACTATAAAACAGAACTATACAATTTTTACTTGCAGTTTTAGTTACTTTTCTTGATTCTGGCAGGAAACTTTAAGGATAATGATTAATAAAGTAGTTAAAATGCATCAACACACTGTATTAATGTTTTATGTATGAAATGTGAAAACCTGTCAAGATAAACTCAGGCTGGAAATGTCATCCTTTTTCCCCTCCAAAATAGTTCCTTGAAGCTTATGTTTAAAGCATAGTCTTTATAATCACATATTGAAACATCTGGAAGGTATCATGATTATTTTTAATATAATAGTTCTTTTACATTCAGAAGAATTTCTACTATTAGAGAAAAGGATGATGAGAAATCAAGAGTTCACACAAAACAGCCCCCTAAATCTGAATCTTTTCACACATTTTACAATAAAACAACAAGGAAAACATATAGGATCACACACACTCTAAGCATAACAAGACAAAGAATATTATAAGTTTCAGATTACCTGTGAGTAAGAAAATAAACCCAAATTTAGCAGACCATTTCCAATAACCTGAAGATGGGGTGTGACTACAGCATCTCTTTAGTAAAGAGAAAGCTAAAAGTCTCAATGATAGTGTTGGAAGAGTACCATTTTTGTGAAAAATGAGATAATTTATGAGAGGGAGAAAACCAATGGAAACTGTGGAGGAAATAGAAAGAATGAAAGAAGTGAAGAAAATTAAAAGACCTATAACCTATCGTAACCAAACAAGAATAACATTGATTATACCAATCAAAGAGAGAAGCCTTCAATTAAGTACCACTTAGTTGAAGTGGTATTTAATACTTCAACTAAGTAAGCTCAAACACTCACGGAGCTGCCTGAATATGACTATCTTTGAAGGTCCACAAAAATGTAATATTTCAAATAAAAGAAAATAGTAACTATATAAATATTGCATATAGATAAAATTTTAAAAAATTGAAATATTTCATAGTAACAGATAGTAAAAATTCTGCCCATAACCAAACATAAAATACGTATAATGCCCTAACATGATTAGCTATCATTAAAAAATCATTTATAGATAGTAAAAGAAGATTCTCTTGAATTAGAAATACAAAAGTTTAAACAAAAATAGACAAAATTTGGGGTGCCTTAGTGGCTCAGTCCATTGAGCATCTGACTCTTGGTTTAGGCTCAGTTCATGATTTCAGGGTCCTAGGATCAAGCCCCAAGGCAGGCTCCACACTCAGCACGGAGTCTGCTTGCCCCTTCCCTTCTGTTCCTCCCCTGCCCCGATTCTTGTTCTTTTCTCTCAAATAAATAAAATCTTTTTCAAAAAATGACAAAACTTGATCCAAAAAAATGGCAAACTTTACATTGGAGAAACTGGCAGACACTGCTTTAAATTAACAAGGGTAACATCACCAATGCTAATTCATGTTAATATTATTTGCCCCTTGATATAATGTGATGAAATATAGTACCTCTTGTATTATTCTAAAAAAAGTCTATAACACCATTTTAATAATGAAAACATACCAGGCAAAGCCAAATTGAGAGACATTTTACATAATATTGAATATGCTTCAAAAGTGTTGAAGCTAACGAGAGTGTACTATGATTCAGTCTCTATGGAGAATGATATGGAGTTTCCTCAAAAATGCAAAAGTAATACTGCTATATGATCTAACGATCCCACTTCTGGATATTTATTCAATATAATTGAAATGAGGATCTCAAAGAGGCATCTGCACTCCGATGTTTATTGCAACATTATTCACCATAGCCAAGTTATGGAAACAACCCAAATGTCCATTGACAAATGAATGGATAAAGAAAATATGGAATATATGCAATGAAATATTATTCAGTCTTTGAAAAGAAGGAAATTCTGTTACTTATGACAACATGAATGAACCTGGAGGACATTAGAATGAGTGAAATGACCCAGTCATAGAAAGAAAATACTGCATGATTCCACTTATATCAAGTATCTAAAATGGTTAATCTCATAGAAACAGAAAACAGAATGGTGATTGCCAGGTACAGGAAAGAGGTAGAAATTAGGAATTCTTTCTCAATTGGTGTAAAGTTTCAGTTATAAAACATGGGTAACTTCTAGAGATCTGCTGTACAACATAGTACCCATAGTTAAAAATACTGTATTGTGTACTTCAAAATTTTGTTAAAAAGGTAGGTCTCTTGTTAAATGCTCTTATCATTAAAAAGCCAAGCAACACTAAAGATAAAAATTAAAAAAGAAGACACAAGAAAACTTTTGCAAGTGGTGAATATGTCCTTTTCCTTACGGGTAGTGATGGTTTCACGGGTGTATGCATCATGTCCAAACCCATCAATTATATATGTTAAATATATGCACTTTTAAAGCACAATAAAGCTGTCTAATATAAAAACAAATAAATGGTCACATATTAGAGAAAGCTGAGGGGTTATGCTGTATTGGACACTGAAACAGAAAAATGATATTAGTGGGAAAAAGAGCAATTCCAATAAAGTGTGCAGTTTATTTAATAGTATAATTCCAATGTTAACTAATTTGTTTTTAGGGTGGGGAGGGGCTGTGGGAGAGGGAGAGAGAGAATATTAAGCAGATTCTATACTCAGCACGGAGCACAATGTGGGGTTTGATCTCACAACCCTGAGATCATGACCTGAGCCAAAATCAAGAGTGGAATGCTTAACTGAACCATCTGGGTGCCCCCCAATGTTAACTTATTAAATTAAATTAAATTAAATTAAATTAAATTAAATGTTACCATTTTTAGTAAAATTAGAACATTAGAGGAAGCTGAGTAAAGAATATGCAGGAACTCTCTGAGCTATTTTTGCAACTTCTCTATAAGCCTAAAACTATTTGAAAATTAAAAGTATAAAAATTAACAAAACTTAGGAAAGAAAATGATTAAAAATAACTTCTTTAGAAATAAAAATAAAAATCATAAGATGCCAAATAGGATAGACTTAACTGACAAAGGTCATTCAAAGTATTGAAGAAAAGGATAAAATAGCCAAGAAAATAACAATAAAATAAAGAAATGTTAACAGAAAAAAAATGAATAATGTGGAAGATAGGGAAGAGAAATTTAACACAGTAAAACTGCAGTCCCAGGAGATGAATAACTGATTTTAAGCTATAATTTTAAAATGTTTTTAGAACTATAAGGAGACAAAATCTATTTTTTGAAAAGGCTCAGGTATCAGATGTATTAATAAATTATTGTTATCCTTAAAAATAAAGAGAAATAGTCCACAGAACCTCTAATTGAAAAGACCCAGTCATTTGCAACAGAAAGAAAAAGTGGGTTAGCGAGAGATTTTACAAAAGCACAAAGTTAACACTAATACAACATTTTTAAGAAACTCAAAGAAATAAAATTGAGCCAAGGTTTTTTTTTTATCTAACCAAGCTTTTCTTCATATGTAGGCTGTGCCAAAGCATTTAAAAAAATCAATCACCTAATTCTGCACTTAATGAGTTTTTCTGGAAGAATCCACTAGAAGATAAGCTTCATTCATCCATGCTTGAGAAAACTTCAACAAATTGGTTGATTGTAATCTCTTCATTAAAAATCAGAGGAATATAAAATTTGAACCAATAACAAATAAAAATGTACAGGGGCACCTTGGTGGCTCAGTGGGTTAAGCCTCTGCCTTCGGCTCGGGTCATAATAACAGGGTCCTGGGATGGAGCCCCACATCAAGCTCTCTGCTCAGCAGGGAGCCTGCTTCCTTCTCTCTCTCTGCCTGCTTCAATGCCTACTTGTGCTCTCTGTCTATCAACTAAATTTAAAAAAAAATTTAAAAAAATGTACAAACTTTTATGTCCTCTCATACACTGCTAGGAGGAATGTATAATAGCACAAAAACTTTGGAATACAGTTAGCAATTTCTTTTTTTTTTCAACTTATTCAGGTATAATTGATAAAATTGTGAGATGCTTAGTGTGCAATGTGATGATTTACACAAGATAGCTGAGTTCTAGAGATTTGTTATACAAAATAGGCTTAGAGTTAATGACTGTATTGTGTGCTTAAAAATTGTTATGAGAGTATGCCTCTTGTTAAATGTTCTTACTGTTAAAAACAAAATAATTTTCAAAAAAGAGACACAAGAAAACTTGTATGTATGAATTGTGACAGTTTGTAACCTTTTACCAACCCCTCCCTATTTGCCACATCCCCAGCCTCTGACAACCAGTTTTCTCATCAATGTTTCTATGAACTTGACTTTTTCATTTTTAGATTCCACGTGTAAGTGATGCAATGCAGTATTTAAATTTTGTCTGGCTTATCGCACTTAGCATAATGCCTTCCAGTTTCATCTTAGTGGTCACAAATCACGGGGTTCCTTTCTTTCTTAAAAAGTTTATAGGAACTTAAGTAATTTACCCAAAGCCACACAGCTAGTACATGGCAAAGACTGCATTTGAACTCAGTCTGACTTCAAAGTCTAGAAGTTTATCTAGCAAGCTTCACTTCAAAAGAACCAAGTATAGTATACCAGGAGGATGGTGATAAAGAAGGTAATTCCCACAGGATATTAAATCACATAACAAAAGCACATAGAGAGTAGTAATGGCAAATGTAGAGACAAGTCAACAAAAGAAGGTAATTCCCACAGCATATTAAATCACGTAACAAAAATGCATAGAGAGTAGTAATGGCACATGTAGAGACAAGTCAACAGAAGAGACATTCAAACAGAGCCTCACACATATATGGGAATTTAGAATATGACAAATGTGACATTGTACATCTGTGGATTCCATGGATGGGACCCTCTGTCAGCATCTGGAATAACCATCAAATTGTACCCTTACGCCAACCCTTGCATCACAGTAAACTCCACATAGTTTGACAACATTGACACCCTCCCCAAATCAAATGACACTAGTAGAAAAATAAATAACTTTAAAAATTAGGGTGGGAAAAGTCTTAATATAACTAAAAGCCCAGAGCTTGCAAAAGATCAGCAAATTTAGTAAATTTGAAGCTAAAAAATAAAATGCTGATAATGCTATGGATATGAAAAAAGAGACGAGTTAAAGATGTCTCCAAATGTTTTGGTCTGAACAACGGCGAGAATGTTAGTGACATTTCCTAAGATTCAAAGCCTAAGAAGGAGGAATTTGGGGTTATGGAAAATGGAAACTTCTGTTTTGTAAATTTTAGGATCCTTCAAATGCCACACGCATAAGACTGGGCAAAGACAGAGATTGATTTTTGAGTTACTTATGTATATAGTACAATTATTTTTTAAAGATTTTATTTATTTATTTGACAGGCAGAGATCACAAGCAGGCAGAGAGGCAGGTAGAGAGCAAAGAGGAAGCAGGCTCCCCCCTGAACAGGGAGACTGATGCAGGGCTCCATCCCAGGACGCTGGGATCATGACCTGAGCCGAAGGCAGAGGCTTTAACCCACTGAGCCACCCAGGCACCCCAAGTACAATTATTAATAAATTAATTTTGTTATATATATATGTGTGTGTGTGTGTCTGTGTGTATATACACACACATATATATCTATATAAAGTTTACAGGAACTATGGGCACCTGGGTGGCTCAGTCAGTTAAGCATCTGCCTCCAGCTCAGGTCATGATCCCCAGGGTCCCGGGATTGAGCCTCCCATCAGACTCCCTGCTCTCCTTCTCCATCTGCCTCTCCCCCAGATCATGCTCTCTCTTGCACTCTCTTTCTCAAATAAATATTTTAAACAAAAGTTTACAGGAACTATATGATTCCATTGTACTTTTATAGCACATCTTTTTTATCCATTCATATATCAATGGACATTTAGGCTGATTTTATATCTTGACTGTTATGAACATGAGGGCATACAGGTCACTTCGAAATGATGATTTTGTTTTCTTAGGCTATACACTCAGCAGTGGGACTGCTGACTCACATGGTAGTTCTATTTTAAATTTCTGAGGAACCTTCCTTCATGCAGTTTTCCATAGTGACTGCTTAGTTCACATCCCCATCAATGCTCTACAAAGATTCTTTTTTATTTAATGCTTACGGGCACTTTTTGCTAATAGCCATCTAACAGGTGTGAAGTGATACCTCAGTGTGGTGTTGATTTGCATTTCCTTGATAATCAGTGTTGCTGTGCCCCTTTTAACGGACCAGAAAATAACTTGTATTTCTCCTTCGGAAAAAATGACTATTTAGGCCCTTAACCCATTTTTATATTGGGTTGTTTTCTTGCTATTGAGTTGTATGATTTCATTATATATTTTGGGTATGAACCCCTTACCGAATATGTGGTTTACAAACATTTTCTCCCAGTTTGTAGACTGCCTTTTCTTTTTATTGATGGTCTCCTTTTCTGGGCAGAAGCTTTGTAGTTTGATGTAGTCCCATGGTTTATTTTTGCTTTTGTTGCCTTTGTTTTTGGCGTCAAGTCCAAGAAACCATTGCCAAGGCCAGTGTCAAGGGGGTTATCCTCTATGTTTTCTTGTAGGAGTTTTTTTTTTTTTTTTTTTTTTTTTAAGATTTCATTTATTTACTTGACAGACAGAGATCACAAGCAGGCAGAGAGGCAGGCAGAGAGAGAGAGAGAAGCAGGCTCCCTGCCGAGCAGAGGGCCCAATGCGGGGCTCGATCCCAGGACCCCGAGATCACGACCTGAGCCGAAGGCAGAGGCTCAACCCACTGAGCCACCCAGTGCCCCTTCTTGTAGGAGTTTTACGTTTTCAGCTCTTTTAAGTTTTTAATACATTCTGAGTTGACTTGTGTATATGATGTAAGATAGTGGTCCGGTTTCATTCTTTTGCATATGGCCATCCAGTTTTCCCAACTTCATTTATTCAAGATACTGTCCTTTCCCCAATGTACATTTTTAGCTCCTTTGTTGAAACATAATTGACCATATATGCATAAATTTATTTCTGGGATCTCTATCCAGTTTGGCAGTTACTTAAAAAGTTAAAATATACAACTATCATATCACTCAATCACTATATTTCTACCTGTTTACTCACAAGAAATGAAAACATATGTCCATATGTAAACTGGCATATGATTGTTCATATCAACTTGCAGTAGCCGGAATCCAGAAACTGTCCAAATGTCCCTCAATAGACAAATGGATAAGCTTTGTACTATAGCCATAAAATGGAATACTAATCAGCAACAAAAGTGAATGAACTCCTGATACATTCAACAATATGGCTGACAGCCAAAATAATAGTAAGTTTAAAAATCTAGACCAAATAAGTGCATAGTGCATAATTCTGATTTTATCACAATCTTAGAACATTCAAACTAACTTGAGACAGAGTAGAACAGTGTTTGCCTAAGGATAAGGGGTAGTAGGATCCGAAAAGGGACACGAAGAAAGAATTACAGAAGGTCACTGGGAAACTTCTGCAGGTGATAAACATGTTAATTTTTATGATTATAATGACAGTTTTACTGTAGATTTACTGTTGATTTACCTTACACACTTGCATATGATTGTATGGCAGGCATACTTGAGAAAACTGGTTATAAGTGTAGTTAAGAGATGACAGATTTCTGGAGTCAGTCAGAAAAAATATTTATTTGTCTACTTAAAAACATAAAGACAGCTTGGGGAAATCATGTGATTATAAATAATTCATAAGCACAGGTAACACATACAAGTTTAAAATAAAATTTGTCAATCTTGAAATTTTGCCAATAACGCTTTATGGAAAAAATGTGACTCGGAACAGCAGTGTGCGTTTCTAAGTGGCACTGACTGTTGACAGCACCTTAAGGAGAATCTCTGAGCTATTGCACATCTGTCTTTCTGTGATTATCTAATTCTAACTAACAGCACAGACTGAAGTTATTGGGTATGAGCTTTAAATATGAAGTAAGTGCCATATTATTGTTATAACATCCAACAGACAGAATTCATTCAGTATGTATTTAATGCCTAATTAATTTTTAATTATTGGGAGATGACGAAAGTCTTAGTTTTTATTCCATATACCCACCAGATTATTGATCAAAACATGTGGTGGTTGAGATTTAGTTTAGTAATATGAAGTCATTCAGACACAACTGAATTAATTTCATGTTGAAAATAACAATTATAAAATACATTAAATTATATATAAGTAAATGACTAATGACTCATAAAATTGCTCTTTTTATTTGAAGGAATAAGTGCATGTTTTATTTTAAAAATTAGCAGGCCAATTCATAGTTCTTGCAATAAGAACAACAAACCTATTCCCCAAACATTTTTTTTTTAAGATTTTTTTTTAATTTAAGCTTTTTTATGGTTTAACTTTAGCTGTCCTACTTTTGACTGCGTTGATCCTTGTTTGCAATCTTTCTGGTTGCTGTAGCAACATTTAGCAGCTGTCTATGAGCAGAGTCTATCTATATAAAGTTTCATATTTGGGAGATAATGCTGCTGTAAATGATTCTCTGACCTTTATCACAAGCAGCACGGATTTAGTTAAATCTTAACATGTTCGGTACTTAATATTCTCTTGATTAATTGAGTTGGAGGTTATTAAATTCTGGATATTTATTTGACTATATTACATCACACAATTTGTGTGTCCTCTTATCTGAATATATTAGAATGCCTGATTCCTCCAATGTGTTGCATTAAGTCTAAATTATTTTTTAAATGTCTTAAAAATTGGATCTAAAAAACTATCAAGACCATTGGATTTGGCTTTTCTGAAATCTCAATGAATTAGTATTTGCATTAATGTGTGTTTGTGGTGCAGCAAGCACGTTTGGGGAATGTATGTACAAAATGTAACTTTGGCTTATGAAAATATATACTACACAATTTCTGAGGAATTGCTTTGTGATATTATCAATATTCCTTGTTATTGACACATTCTGGTTTAACATTTAATAAGTGACAAAGGTAGATACAGATATAGACCTAGATATAGATACATAAACCAACAAAAGGAATATGTGTGTTACATAAATAAATGTTACATTTGTGTATCACTTAGAAAAAATATATATAAATATATTTATAGTTGCTTCCATATAGAAATTAAAGATGAGATACTAATAGTTATGACTTGGAATCCTATTTAAGCCAAATTTTTAATTCAACTATCCCACATTACAAATATATTTTGTAATACAAAAATATTTTGTAGTATTTTCAAAGTATATCTAACATGGTTTATTGGTGCATATGGTATTTAATATAGTTTTCATTGTTAAATAGAAGAGAACAAACTTCAAAACTTCAAGTACTTGTATTACGTTTTATAGAAATGTAATCAAATTCTTCTCTTCTCTCCTTAATCTTTTGAGAATCTTGGCAAACCTATCTTGTATTTTAAATCCCTGAGTTAAAAACAGCTGAAATGCTTATATTTCTCAAATTGAATGACTCCCAGCATAATTGTTTCCCAAAGTGAAATCATACTTACTCACTTAGTAGGGCATTTTTCTTCCTCATGACCGTCACTGAGCCAGTTTATGATATGGCCAGTGAAATACTCATATTTTAGAGAACAGAATTTTTGTTTAGGGAAACTTTTGCCAGTACCACCATTATTTTCTATACTTATCCTTCCCGCTACTCCTGATATTTTTGTCCAATTAGGAAAGAGTAAGAAATGGAAGGTGACAAATTGTGCCAAGGAGAATAATTATGAGGCATGCACGTATTAGGCACTCAAATCTTTGAAGATAAAGCTACAATTACTCAGATAAAGAAAACTGATTATCATTAAGTAAATGATCCCTAATCTATTCTTTACTTTCTGCACATCTTGTCAGTTTAAAGTGATTTCTTTATGTCTATGTTTCCTTTAGAAACTACAATTAAATCAATCTGAGACAACCAGAGTTTTATAGTTATAGATATAAATAGATAAGAGATAAATGATAGGTATACAGATGATAGATGGATTGATCAATAGATAGGTAATCAGTGCCAGGAACTCTTCTTGCCCTAACATTGTTACAACTAGTAGTGTGAATTTAAATGCATTTACTAATTTTTATAATTTAATTTATTATAATATAATTAATATAAATAATATAAATAATTATTAATGTAAATTATTTTATTACAATGCATTTATTATAATAACAATGATAAATAACAATTAAAATCATGGAGACTATATTTAGCAAAAGAGAAAATCTAGGCTTAGATATTTACTATGTAGTACTGATCAATGAATGTAAAATTTCCAAACTTCTATTTCTTCATAATGTAATATGGTTAAATATTAATTTCATGTTTTATAGGTTGACATATAATATGTCTGAAGGACTTAAGAATATGGGACATGGAGCAATTACTGCTTAAGTTGTATTCTGATGATGATTTTGAAAAAGAAGATGATGATTATAGGTGTTAACATGGTTATTAATTCGCAGAACTTGGATTTCATGGTGTATGGATAGAGTAAGGAGTCAACACAAGATAGCTATCTTTTCTCCTTAATTTTTTTTCTGTAGCTAGAACTTTTAAAAGATAACTTCTGCATCAATATATAATTCAAAAAAAGACATTTGTTCATTTCACAATAAATGCTAACACAATGTCAGAATAACATGTCCCTTATTAGTTACTAGCATTAATTTATGTTTGTCTGGTACACGATAGGTGTATTTAAATTTAGTTGTGAAAGTGCTTGACTAATATTTCTCCCAGAAGTCTGTAAACTTTATATGGGTAAGGATTTTTTTGTTTGTTTTATTCCACATTTTATTACCAAGCCATGTAGCTTGGCATATATTAAAGAATCAGTAAGTAATTGTTGATAAATAAAATGTTGGTAATAAAATGAGTAATAAATAATAATAAAAATTTTAAAATAGATTATAGTAACTTGACAATGAGGCATAATTTTAAAACTATATGTTAAAGATAGTTTTATAAATTTATTTAAAATTTATTTATTTTAAAAATTATTTATATATATACTTTTGAAAAACTGAGTTTTATAATAAAAAAAATTCTCTAATAAAAGAAGAGAAACAGAAAGTTTAAGAATAAAAAATAATTAAAAATAAATAATATTTCTATACAGTATTCCACGATAATCAGTAATTTCACATTTTAAAAATTATATTTAACAGTGTACTAATTGACTAAAGTTATTTTATTTAATAAGCAAAATTAAGCTAATTGCATTTATAAATAAAAATGAATGAAATCTCTAGTTGATTTAAATTCTTATCAGTGTCATTATTTACTGAAATATATTTCATTGACCCTGATGGAAATAAGTTGGGTATTTTCAGTGTTATATGTGAGCGCTCTAATCTCCACTAAATCATTTTTCCCAGGTGTCACCCTCAAGGCAATGATTAATGACATACTAATAAAACTCACTTTGGCAGCCTGAAACTAAAATGTCATTTCTATGAGTAAGAATAATTTT
This sequence comes from Taxidea taxus jeffersonii, assembly GCA_003697995.1. Classification (NCBI taxonomy): domain Eukaryota; kingdom Metazoa; phylum Chordata; class Mammalia; order Carnivora; family Mustelidae; genus Taxidea; species Taxidea taxus. Next base: position 137,422 of record ML106917.1, read on the forward strand.
CTGCTAAATAGAGCTTTCTGTCAGTAATAAGATGTTCATTGAAGTATTTTAAATGTTTTAAAAGCAATCAAACCAAAATCAAAAATAGTACATTTTGGAATTATGTAGATGATACACTGATTTTGTTTTGTTTTGTTTTGTTTTTGTTTTGTTTTTGTTTTTCTTTTGCTTTTGGCTTAAGTCTTACCTTACTTTTGGTTTAGAAGTGTCAGGGGGAATAACTATTATCAATCACCAATTATAATCAGATTCATACATTGCCACAAGGAAGCCAAACAATCATGTGGTGAACATGTATACTTCTCAAGAGATTATTTCTGTCTCAAGGGCTTATTACCTTATTTCTCTTTTTTATTTCTCCTTAAGAAACTTGCCTTGATATAAACCAAAATAACCTTTTCCCCCCCATAGACATTTTCAGTCTAATTCACTGTAATTGACCTTATTATTCACATTTAGTGGCATCTACTTTAATTGAAATTTTTATTTCATCTTAGTTTTTTTAATTGTTTAGCTTAAAAAACCTACTTTAGTATATTCAATTGCAAAAACATGATCTTCTTTGAAAAAGCTGATATGTTTCCCTTCTGTCTTAGGTCTTAACATTTAAGTCCTAACTGCCTTGGTAGCTCTCAGGTGCTTTCAAATAGATGCTCTTGAATTTTTGTCCAGTACATCAAATTGATTGGTCTGCAATAGATTCCACCACCATTACTAAAAAAGAAATGTCTCTTGAGGAGTAGGATACAAGCCTATGGCCAGTGTGAGGATGGAAATTGGAGATAGGATTTCTCATAAAATTGGGATCCCCAAAAAAGGCACAGTCTCAGCTTTTAGGACAATACATACAATTGCCATTAACAAAGAGAGAGAAATAGAATACTTGACTGATTTGATTCTGGCACCAGGTATAGAGGACCTGAGAGTATATCAGCAAATCTCTGCCCCTAATATGTATTAAGGTCAAGTAGAACAAAAAGGTGAGAAGTTAAGGAAAAGTCTTACCTATTGTGAATAATACTACAGTAAATATAGAAATGCTAATGTCTCTTTGAGGTCCTGATTTCAATTACCTTAGGTGAATAACCAAAAGTAGGATTGCTGAATCATAGAGTAGTTCTATTTTTAATTTTCCTGAAGAACCCATAGTGTTTTTCATAGCAGCTTCACCATTTTTCATTTCTATTAGCAATATTTAAGGGCTCCAATTTCTCTACATCCTCACCAATAATTGTTGTCTTTTATTCAAATGTTGTTTATTCAATTATAGCCACCCTGAGAGATGTGGGTGACATCTCATTGTGGTTTTGATTTGCATTTCTCATGATTAGTGACATGGAACTTTCTTAAAATATACCCTTTGGTCATTTGAATGCCTTTTTTTGTAGAAATGTCCACTTAAGTCCTTAGTCCATTCTTCAATCAGGGCTAGTTTTTTTGTTTGTTTGCTTGTTTTACTCTTAAGTTATATAGATTCTTTATATATTTTGGAGGATAGCCCTTTATTAGATATATACTTTACAAATATTTTCTCCCATTCCAGAGGTTGCCTTAAACTAAAATATTCACGAGACATATATGTAGAAGTTGCATGCTTCTTATCCAAATATAAATGCAATATCCATTTATTATAAGCCAATATATAGTCTCAAAAAACCTTAAAGGAAGCTAGATGTTTGAAATTCATTAGCTTAGCACGTGATAAATGAATAGAAACACAGTCACTTTGGTTTCCATGACTACTTTATACTACCGCTTTAAAATTACCTCTTAAAATAAAAGAGCTGATGTATTTTCACTTACCAAATGCCGGAAACTGTCCAAGGAATTTTGTATATATTAACTCACAATAAACTAAGAGATTGATACAATGACTGTCCTACATTTTTTAAGATGGAGTTTGTGGCCAAAATTTTTTGCCCCTCCTATAGCCACACAGTTTGTCATATAACTTTCAGACCCAGCACAAAACATGGAATCTATTTCTCTGTACCTTTGCCCAAATATTATTGTGTGAAAATACTTTCCTTGGTAAATGTTGTTCCACCTCCATGAGCCCCAGAATCATCCCATTTGGAATATAGCGAATCAGTTACCCATCTGCCCCACGCCCCCAAATTGAACTGAAGGAGTTTCCCCCGAGTGATCTCTAGAATGAGATTAATGAATATATATATGCTTTTTTTGTGTTATGCTACTGAGATGTTTGAGATTTTTTTGTTTTGCAGTAGGAGCCAACAAATACATAAGTTAAGACCTAGCACTGGAACACATCTATAACAGAAATCTGAAACATATGGCAGTATGGTTGAGGTTGGTGACAGATGTCAGGAAAAACTGTGAGAAAACTTACATAATGTTTTAACACTGGTAAAACTGTCATCTGAAATAATTTATAATACAAATATTGAATTTAATAAATTATGGACTTAGGCAAGATGGTGTCCAGGCAGAATACGGAAAGCTTGATTTTGCTACTCTTAGGTTCTGTATGAAATAGACAAGCTCAGGAAGAACTTGCTAGCTTGCAACTAGAATCTACATGAAATATAGAGAATGTAGAACTTACATTTTCTGGTGAAAGGTTACCACATTGAAACACTACCTTGATATGAGATTAAAACAAAGGCTGACTATTAAGATATAACCTGAATATGTTCAGTTTCAGCTCTCATATGTAAACTTCTTAGAAATCATTTCTTCCTCCTTATAAAGAGAAAAATACCGAATTAACTGAAAATCAATGGCATTTCTTGTTCAGAGAATTAAAGTCACAGGGAAAATCACTGTTCTCAAATTTGGATAGATGGACAAATACAAGAAATCACAAGCCATTTCAGCATACTGGAAGAAAAAAACTACTGGAGCCATAAACTGGTAGGAAGAATTAAAGGGTAACTTGACTAGTTGTTAGAGGCTAGTCCAAAGGCTGTGATATAGAATAGTGATAGATAAACTTCTGGGTACTAGGGTCTTAGAGAGCCCCTACATTTTCATGGGTTTTGCTTCCAGCAACCCCAGTAGAATCTTATGGCTATGAACCAAGAAAATCTCTTGTGTTTCCGGCAGGAAAAGGGGAAAAGGAATTGTTTTTCAATATACCCATATTCTTTATAAGAAAAGCCTCCTCAGCAAGAGAAAAGGTTCACTAGAGCCTTACCATATGTGGGAGAAGGGAAATACCCACTCCACATGCTTCTAGCATTCCTGGTGCAACAAAAAGGGGAAATAAAAGATGGCATACAATTATAAAGGTCATAGCTGAGGGACACAGGCCACTAATGACTAAGACTTAATCAAAGGATTAGAGAGCACACACACACACACACACACACACACACAATCACCACATCAGTAGTGTTCCTGTGACCCAGTATATCATGTTAGACTTCCAATAACATTTTATAAGACATGTTAAAAGTCAAGAAAGAGACACAAGTGATAAATCAAGCATCAGAGCCATACTCAGATATGACAGAGGTTTTACAGTTATCAGACCAAGAATATGAAATAACTGTGATTAATTTGAAGGGATCTAATAAAAAGAAACAGATAATGTTTAAGAACAAATGTATAATGTAAGCAGAGAGATGAAATTCTAAGAATCAAAAGGAAATGCTAGAAATTTAAAAAAAAAAACTGTAGCAGAAGTAAAGAATGATTTTGATGGGCTCATCAGTAGACTGAACATGGCTGAGGAAAGAATTAGTGAGTTTGAAGATGTGCCAATAGAAAATTCCCAAACTTAAATGCAAAGAGAAAAAAGAATGAAACAATCAATAACTGTGGGACAATTCAAAATGTATAACATATGTGTTATCAGAATACTAGGAGAAGACAGAGATAACACTATAAGAAATATTCAAAGTAATGATGGCTGAGAATTTTCCAAAATTAATGAAACACCTCAAACCACAGTTTCAGCAATGAAAGAGTGCACCAAGTAGAAAAAAAAAAAAAACCAAAAACCTTCTACACCTAGACATATCATATTCAAATTCAAAAAACCAAAGACAAAGAGAAAAATCTTGAAAACAGCTAGAGGGGAAACAGAGGGCTACAGAGAAGCAAAAATAGGAATTATAAAAATATAAGAATTATATATATATAATATATATATTATACATATTATATAAGAATAATGAATTTCTTGTCAGAAAAAATGCATGCAAGATGAATGTAAAATAAAACATTTAAAATGTGAAAAGAGGGATGGACTCAGTCAGTTAAGAGTCTGCCTCCAGCTCAAGTCATGATTCCAGTGTCCTGGGATTGAGTCCTGCATCTGGCTCCATGTTCAGTGGGGAGCCTGCTTCTCCTTCTGCCAACCACTCGCTCTGCTTGCACTTCCACTCTCTCTTTCTGATAAATAAATAAATAAAATCTTCAAAAAAATAAAAATGAATAAAATGTGGAAAGAAAAACAACCTAGAATTCTATATCCAGTGAAATACTGCAGAATTTCAGTAGGGGTAAGGAAAATATTAGAGGTAAAAACATTCATCTACATAAAAGGCAAAACATCAGAGAAGAAAAAAAATGTAAAATAAAATATTTTATTTTTATCATTCTTAACCTAATAGATAAATAGTTATTCAAAGTAATAGGGACAATAATATATTGTGTAATTATAGTATATGAGTATGCGAAATGAGTGATTGTGGTAGTGTAGAAGAACTGAGGAATACTCATTAACAGGTTACTTGCATTTCCTGTGTTATATGAGAGTGAATGTAGGTTTAATTATAAATGTATATTGCAAAATACAGTGAAACCACTAAATTTTTACAAGAAAACATAATATGCTAAGAGGGAAAAGATAAATCAGAATCACATGAAATGCTCAGTTAAAACCAGAGAAGATGGAACACAAGGTAAAGTAAAATCAACAAAAACAAGTGCAAAGAATATAAAACAAACACGGTAACTCCATTATGTCAATAATCACTGTAAAGATCAATGATATGAATACATAAAAGGAAAAGATTTTTAGAATGCTTAAAAAAGCAACTATATGATGTATACTAGAAACTGCCTTTTTTTTTTCAAAGATTTTATTTATTTATTTGTCAGAGAGAGAGAGAGAGCAAGCACAGGCAGAGTGGCAGGCAGAGGCAGAGGGAGAAGCAAGCTCCCCGCCGAGCAAGGAGCCCGAGGTGGGACCCGATCCCAGGACGCTGGGATCATGACTTGAGCCAAAGGCAGCTGCTTAACCAACTGAGCCACCCAGGCGTCCCTAGAAACTGCCTTTAAATGTAAAGACATAGATTAGAAGTAAAGAGATAAAGAAAAAGATGCCATTCAAATCAAATTTAAAAAATGAATTAAAAGAAAGCTGGGGTAGCTATATCATTCTCTGGCAAAACATAGTTCAGAATAAAGAAAATCATCAGTGACATACAGGATCATTCCATAATGATAAATGAGTTAATTTTCTAAGAAATCATAACTTTTAGTGTGCCTACAAATAACAAAGTGTCAAATTGTATCTGGTAAAAACTGATAGAAATCAAATTCTGATTCTGAAGAGATCAGAATCCTCAGTAAGATGTCATTACACGATGACAATGTGGGGGCCTTGAGATCAGGATGGTGTTACTTGTGGCTGAAAAGGCAGACTCTGGTAGATTGGATGATTGCTCTGCATTCTAACTTTGCAGTCCCTTCTTAAAAAAAAAAAAAAAAATATATATATATATATATATATATATATATATATATATATATATATACACATTCTCCTCGCTCCTTGACCCTTGACTTGGATTTGTGATTTTCTCATGATAAAATAGACACAGTGCCAGAGCCAAGTCTAGGGCTTAAGAGATCTCACAGCTACTGCTTGTCTTCTTACACCTTTGCAATTACAATGAGAACCAATGTTTGGTGGCTACTTACCAGGAGGACACATTAAATGGAGCCAGAAAAGCCCTCTTGGTCTGAAATGAGAAGCCTGAGCTGCCCAGCAAACCCATGAGCAAGATAAATGCTTACTGTTGTAGACATGATACGGCAATAAGAAAAATCACTTTTCCCATATACGAAAGAACTCATTCAAAGTAATGCACCTCAAGCCCGATTTTGAAGTAAATCTCTGGCGGGTTTGGAGAGTACTTCCAGAGTTAAAAAACAAAAACAAAAACAAAAAAATCTTTATTATGTGCTATGGATTTCCATTGATTTTTTTATAGAATCATCCTATATGATTCTATATTCTTCTTATAGAATTCATTCTATATGAAGTTAAAAAGAAAAAACAAGAAAAACTTAGAAAGGTATGGAGGAAGTTATGGGTTGCTGTAGAATTTTTTTTTTTAACAAATGACCTTTAAGTGCATATATCTTCAATCCAAAACAAAAAATTAAAATTTCTGAAAATTCTAATATTTAGACAACAATAATATTAGCACTCAATATTTATAACACAAATAAAATATTATTTTTGTTAACCATGTATATTCTTTAGCAAATTAAACCCAAATTCAATTTTTTGAACATTGACAGGATTTTGATGCCAACCATTTCTGCCTTATTTTTTTTAACCTTAATGAAGACACATATTTTTATCTATTTCTTGAAAACTCTGGCTTTCTCACCCAGTGATTATGGATACTGAATTCCCAGTCCTCTTTTTCTCAGATCTCACTTATTTTTCCATCCTGACTTCCATACTCTTTCCTTTGTTTCCCATCCTTCTTGGAAACCTAGCTAGTATACATTGGGACACATAAAACATGAACTGGCTGTCCCCTGATTTCTGTGTTTCCATCTAGCAGTTATATGGTGCTATTTTATGACTACCCCACACTCCTTTCCTGCTATTTGTCTAGTAAATGTTATTGGTAAATGTTATTTAGCAATTGTTATTGCAATGTTATAATAACGAAATGTTATTTAATTACAAAAATAATAGATAATAAATCACAATTACATGCATCATTTCATTTGCAGATTACATTAATGGTGGCAAGATTTCACTCTACCTGCTTTCTATACCTTTTAGCATGTATCCTTGCAGATCCTGTCCTAAAGAGAGCAGAGTACAGTTCACCACCTCCTGACTTGGAATTCTATTTTTTTTTTTTTAAAGATTTTATTTATTTGATAGGGAGAGACACAGTGAGAGAGGGAACACAGGCAGGAGGAGTGGGAAAGTCAGAAGCAGGCTTCCCGCCGAGCAGAGAGCCAGACGCGGGGTTCGATCCTAGGACCCTGGGATCATGACCCGAGCCAAAGGCAGAGGCTTTAACCACTGAGCCACCCAGGTGCCCCCTGACTTGGAATTCTAAATATAGATATGAACAAAACCATTTGTGTATACATATATCCATAAATCTTAAATGTGATTATCTTTTAGTGTTATTTTCACTTCATTTATCTTGTGTTATGTTTTTGTTTCCTTTACCTTTTCTTTTTGTATATATAGACTGTTAACCTCCTTCTCTGCAATGGTTTAATGTGTAGTCAGTTGCATTTCCTTAATTTATAAGCACTTATTTAAAATTTTTCAAATTTGTTTAAATTTATATTTATCTTATTTTCAAAGTTAAAAGTAATAACACAAGTTAATAAAAGTTTAATAATTTGTTACCCATAAATATTTTTATTGTTGTGTCTGTTAGTGACTTAAGCTACTTTAGATGGTTTCTTTTTGATTAAGTAAAATTAATGACATTTCTGAGTACTACATAAATATTATTAAAATGATAAAAAATAGAATTTCTTTTGGATATTAATTGTACAGAATTGGGTTAACTATAGTTCTTGTGTTATGATACATTTTGGCCCTGTTTGTTTGCCTTTTAATTTTTTTATCCGATATAACAAATTGACAGTATCCAGTTGTCATGTATCACATTGAATGACATATGTCTTATGCATACATTTTTATTATGACCACACATGCATATGTGTACATGTAGCTATGAAAAATCTCAACTCTGTTTCTGATTCAACATCATCTTTAATCCTTTGATTATCATTTCCTAGATTTAAATAGTTCACTCTCTTCGCCATGTAATCCTAAATAACATGGCTGTGTTTTAAGGCTTTTTTTAACTTTATAAAACTGGTATTATGCTGCATATCTTTTGGAACTTTAATTTTCACTTAATTGTATATTGTTAGGATTCACATTTTTTCCTTTGTGTGTGGTTCAGTCACTCTGACTGCTGTGTACTGGGTCATTCTGTGAATTTACTGTTGTGTATTTGTGCTCTGTCTTGTTATTGAACATCTGGATTGTTATCAGACCCAATAACATAGAATATTTCATAGGAAGGACCTTCTGCATTATCTAATATTGTAGAGGTACGAAGAATTCTGTTGGATAGAAATCTAGGAGCAAATTGATTGATCATATGTGAGGTTTCAAGTTCACTAAAGTTAAACTTTTTTAAAAATTTCTTTTTCTTTTAAATATTTATATATATATTATATATTATATATTCATTTGAGAGAAATAGAGCAAGAGAGAATACAAGTGGCGGGGGAGGGAGGGGCAGAGAGAGAGAGGGATAAGCAGACTTCCTGCTGAGCCGGAAGCCCAGTGCAGGAGTCTATTCCAGGACCCTGGGATCATGACCTGAGCCAAAGGCAGATGCTTAACCAACTGAGCCACCCAGGCACACTGAGAAGTCAAACTTTTTTAAAACCAGTCACCCCAACATTAGCAATTACAAGAGATTCTGTTAATGCATATCCTCTTCAAAATCTGGTATTGTCAAAAAGTTATTATTTTCTCAATAAAATTGATCTAAAATGGCATATCTTTTGATTTAACTTAATTTTCTCATCATTACTAAGATGAGTAGTCTCTTATGTGTTTATTGCTCTGATGTGTTTTCTCTTCTGCAAAAATGTCTGTTCAGTTTGAATGCCTACTTAACCTCTGTATTGGATGTTTTTGTATTTCTCATTTGTTGCAGAAATTTTTAATGTGGATCAGCATAGTTTCCCAGAACCTGTGAATTTTGTATTGCTTCTGATAATGGACACTGACATCATGTACTGAGTAACAAAGACATGAAGAATGGCAAAGTGCTGAGTTCTAGGGTGGTCACACCAGAGCTCACAACTCAGTTTTAGAGAAAAAGCCTATTCTGAGAAATCACCTCACTATAAAAGATTTTGAAATAGGTGTTTTGTCCTGATGCCTCAGGAGGCTGAATTTGCAATCCATTTGAAAAAATTTGGTCAAATATCAAGGCAAAAGCAAAAATTTATTGTATTTCTAAGTTAGATAAAATATTTTCCTTTAAAAATTTATTATATGATATGTAAACATGTAGCCACTCTTTTATTATTGAGGTGGTTTATAATTGACATATTTTGAATTCATTTATCTCTTCTTAAACTCTAACTTTTATATACAAAGTACTTAAAGGAGAAAACATAAAGTTTTATTAAAAATAAATAAATATTGGTGAGATTAAAGGCAAAAGAAATGCTGATTTTTTAATATTACAAATAAAAAGCAAGATTGTGAGATGAAATGATGGATGAATAAGAATTCTCAAGAGGATATAATACCTAACTTACAGAGAGTTTCAATTATCAGAGGTAAGAACTACACCACCACAATCTAGGAAATGCACTCAACAGGAATAGGGTACCATAAAAATATGAAAATTATATATCTTACATGTAAAAAACAAAAATGTGTTTAAATTTAGCTTCTCAGTAGAGTGGGATAGAAGTCAATTTAAAAGGGTTAACAAAATGTAAAATACTACCACTTTAGGAGATAATTTTAACATAGTATACAGAGGAAACATACAATAATGTGTAGAGTGAATTTAAATGAAATTATCTGAGAGCAATTTTTCTTTATAACCAGTGAATCAACAGCATATAAAGCCCTCATGTTAACACAAATCATCCCATGCTTTCATATTTATATTAAATTTGGTTTGAAATATCACTGTATGTGCCATGCCACATCTGATCTCTCTGAGGGAAACTTGCTATAAGGCTTACAGGTCTCGTGGCTCCAATTTCTTATTTTGCTGTAAGTTCTATTCATGGGTCATCTCACTTTATGCTTGTTCTTTTTTTCCCTCATTTTTCTCACTTTTTTGTCTTAGATGTCTATATTAGACACTGAAGTTCCTTCTTATTCCAAATGGTGCCTATGGATATTGGAAATTTATTGAGAGGTTCACACCACTGAATTGGAATGAATGAATGACACCACTCATTTATGAATAAGTAAAATAATCCTGTGTGAATCTCAATTGTCTATCTGCTTCCCACCACCAAGGATTTTTCAATAATCTTACTCCATTTCATTCATATTCCAGCTTCTCAGCATGTTGGTTAGTCTATTCTGTTTTTACTTTGCCATGCAGAGCCTTTACTAATGTTCTTTTCAGATCAATGTAACTGAATCTTTATTTTAGAGTGTCCTTACAGATAATATCATCAAAGTTTCATTGATAGATATCTAATTTTCTCTTAAAACAACAGCACCATCAGCAGCTTTGAAGTTCTTTATTTTTTTTTCAGTAGGGCCCTTGTATCAGTTATTAAAATAAGACTACTTTTATTTCACCCTATTATACCAGTATTTCACCATTTATAGTATTATTGTGGAAATAAGACCTGATGGGACAGCTGCCCATACAAAATTAACACTTTCTCTATGTCAAGATGTAGAGTTTCTAAAATTTCAAGTCAAATCAAATGACTGCATCATAAAAACATTAATTGAAAAGTATATATTGCATTTCATCACAAATATTTTCACAAGCATGAAAAGAATTTATAACTATGAAGAATACAAAATAATATTTCAGCATAAGATATAATTGATTTCATAGTACTATTCAGGTCTTACTATTAAAGTTAATAATTTTGTAAAAAGTAATTATAATTCCTATTTCAGTATATTTCCATTTATTATATAGGATCCTATCATTCTTTTTAAAAAGTATATAGTAAGGGAATGGAAATCATAATTAAACTTAATTTCATTGATGCAGAAATAATAGGTGAAATAAGTTATAATATCCTTAAAATGTTCCATTTATTATTCACATAAAATTGACATAAAATGACTTAAAATAATTGAGTAATAAAGGCATTGCAAGAATTTGTATGGCTCTTATCTTAAATTGATTCTTATTTAATTTTGTCCTGTGAAGTTTAGGCATTACCTAATCATCTATAATTGTGTTTCTGAGCTAAGGCTGTGTTGTCTGGACAAAGATTTTATTTTATTTTAGTTTTTTATTTTTTTTTAAGATTTGTTTATTTATTTATTTGACAGAGAGAGATCACAAGTAGGCAGTGGGGGGGGGGAAGAAGCAGGCTCCCTGCTGAGCAGAGAGCCTGATGCGGGGCTCGATCCCAGGACCCTGAGATCATGACCTGAGCCAAAGGCAGAGGCTTAACCACTGAGCCACCCACGCACCCCTGGACAAAGATTTTAAAAGCAGACTTTTTCATCAAGATAAAAAGCTTCTGCACAACAAAGGAAACAATCAACAAAACTAAAAGTCAGCCTATGAAATGGAAGAAGATATTTGCTAATGACATATCTGATAAAGGATCAGTATCCAAAATCTTCAAAGAACTTATCAAACTCAACACCCCGCCGCAAAAAAATAACCCTGTTAAAAAATGGACAGAAGACATGAATAAATGCTTTTTCAAAAAAGACATCCAGATGGCTAACAGACACATAAAAAGATGCTCAGCATTGCCTACCATCAGGGAAATACAAATCAAATCCACAAAGATACCATTTCACACCTGTCAAGATGACTAAAGTTAACAACACAACAAACAAAAGGTGTTGGAAAGGATGTGGAGAAAGAGAAACTTCTTACACTGTTGGTGGGAATGTAAACTGGTGCAGACACTCTGGAGAATAGTATGTAGTTTCCTAGTGTCTAGCAATTGCGCTACTAGGTAACTACCCAAAGGATACAAAAATATAGATTTGAAGGTATACATGCACCCTGATGTTTATAGAAGCATTATTAACAATAGCCTAACTATGGAGAGAGCCCAAATGACCATCAGCTGATGAATGGATAAATAAGATGTGGTGCACACGCACACACACACACACACACACACATACATATATATGTATATTTACATAAATACACACAATGGACTATTACTCAGCCATCAAAAAGAATAAAATCTTGCCATTTGCAATATGCCTGGAGCTAAAGTGTATTATGCTGAGTAAAATAAGTCAGTCTGAGAAAGACAAATACCATATGATTTCACTTATATGTGGAATTTAAGAAAGAAAACAGATGAACATATGGGAAGTGGGGAGAGAAAAGAGGGAAACAAGCCATAGGAGACTCTTAACAATAGAGGACAAATCGAAGGTTGATGGAGGGAGGCGTGGGGGGATGAGCTAAATGGTTGATGGGTATTAAAGTGGGCAGTTGTTATGATGAGCACTGGGTGTTGTATGTAAGTGATGGATTACTGAATTCTATTCCAGAAACCAATATTGCACTGTATGTTAACTACCTAAATTTTTAATTAGGCAAATAATAAAGTAAAATAAAATGAAATAAAAACAGGCTTCTGGGTCTAATACCCATAACTTGCATCCATTGTATCTGAGATGGGATCTGGGTATTAGTGTATCTTTACCAATACCTATATCCACATCTATCAACCAACAGATCAATAGGTAGGTATTTTCTAAAGCTTCCAGTGAATTATGGTTCCACTGTTGCTTTCAGTCACATGTCTAACATACTTTTCTAGTTTTTTCTTTCTCTGTGAGTATGACTCATCTATACAGTTAACGAATACCATTCTTGTTTATTATAAAGCTTGGGCACTACTCTCAGATAACTCTCCATCTCTTCTAATTCTAAAAGTAGTATTACTAAGACTATTACTACTATTACTAATGGCAACAGCAGTAATAATTTCTGGCTCATAGTATGTTCAACTTCTGTAATAATTTTCTAAAACTTTGGTGTTTCAATTACTATTTTATATCTAGAAGTCTTCAATTAATGCATTATTATCTCTGGACTAAAAGTTTGCAGAACTCTGTTTTCAATAATTTCTTTCAATATAACTTTTCATTCAATGTATCTTTTTACTATTTTATTCTATGTTTTTGAAAAAATCCTGTTACAATCAAATATAAACAACTCTACTATATTTTCTTATTGTTTCTAGATTGAAGGTTTTGCTGGTGCTATCTAGCCTTATGATTTCCTTCTCCTCCCCAAAATAGACATATTTTATGAATACATACTAGAATGGACACCAAGATCTTAAAATATTTAAATAGCTGAGGATCTGGTCCATTTCCTTAGAATCCACAACTTTATAAGATTCAGCAACAGAATAGTTAGTATCCAGGAAGCTTCAGGGACCAGGTCCCACCTTTTAATAGGTTGATACATCTGCCATCCCAGGACCTGTGATTGACAGCTTCTTCTGTGTTCTACCCTGGAAGATAGGTGATGTCTTTGCTAGAACCCAAACTAGGGTAGTTTGAGGTGGATACTACTGGGGGACCATTTTGGCTTTTGCTAGCTAATGCCCCTGCATCAGAATGTGACAACCCTGATCATCAAATTTTCCCCAGGCGAGAGTGTGCTCTGGATAAGGAGGGGAGTTGGCACAGTTGGTATGGCACAGGTACTTTAAATGCTGATGCTACTAGTCTGCAGGCAAATGGCTGTGTAGACAAATACCTTGTTTAATGTTGTGAGTATAACCTCTGTCACCTCGCTACCACTAACTCAAACTAGTAATGGCAGTGTGACACCTTGCCAGTGTTGTGACATAATTTTTGCATTTGGGCATGTCTCACAACCCAAAGTGCTTACTGCTCTTTGTTTTGGATCATCTTTTGAAGGATGTTTTGATAAGAAACATTCTTTAAAGATAGAAATACAGTCTCCTTCTGAAGCAAAGAGCAGGCATGCTTACTGCTTTTATTAAGGCTTCAACCTTCCTTATTTATGGATTACTCTTCTACAAGTCCCTACACGTGTAGGTGTTTTTTGGCTCTCTTCATTCTCTGAGAATTGAACTTTAGAGGATCAGCACCAAACATGATATTACTGCTATTTCCATGAGTCAGATACTCATGTCTCTGATCCAAGAGTTTCACATAGTCTACTATGTGTCTGGGGGTCATTATCATAAACTGACACTCAGTAAACTCCCCCAGAAATGTTGTAGCTATGTTTTCATACACATTGAAAATATTCTTCATATATGAGGTAGTTGTTGGTTATTAAACTTAAGCTGAGAGAATTCAGTACCAGCAGACCTTCTCTATAAGAAATACTAAAGGAAATTTTTCACACCAGAGGAATTAAACCAAATGGGAACATGGTTTGGAGAACAACAGCAAACAGAAATATTTAGGTAGATCAAAAGTACTAGATTTTACTGTTTAAACATTTCTTAACAAACACAAAACTGTTTATAGGAAATATAGAATCATTGGTGGAATTTATAACATGCATAGAAGTAATATCTATGACAGAGCAAATGAGAGTGAAGGAAATGGAATTATACTCTCTTAAGATTCTTGAATTGTGAAGCTTGAAGTAAAGTAAATGAAGTGGTACAATATTAGTTCTAAATAGATTATGACAAATAAGAATAAAGTGTAAAACATCAGTTAAAATAATGAAAGAGTTATAGCTAAAGAGTCAGCAAAGGAGATGAAATCCTTTACAATGTTAAAAAATCCATTTTACACATGTTATTTTTAAACTGTTTCTGGTGTGTGTGTGTGTGTGTGTGTGTGTTTACTGTTTTTGTTGTTTCTAATGTATTTTAAAACGATTTTAAGATTAGCAGTGGGGCCTCAGAAATATTTAAATGACTAAATATTCAGAAATATTTAAATGACTTTCTCAGATGAGTACAGGTGGTAAGATATGGAGGTTAGAGGCAGGAACCCAGACATCCTGACTCTCAATTTTATTCTCATTCAAATACATCATACTGTTTATGAAACATCCCAATTTAGGAGGGGGGATATGGGAGGAAAATTCAAATTTTTCATGAATGTGCTCTTCACAAATAGATAATGTTTAGATGACTTATTGAAAATGGTGGAAGGGAGGGGCCAAATATTGATTTACTCAACATTAATTTTGTACTAACTATGTGAGAAATATTGTGACAATATGAATTTAAAGACTTCTCTTTCTGGAAAAAACATCTATACTATGTCTATCCCTTGGATACTTCATATAAAATATGTATGCATTTCAGAAACTAAATGAAACATTCTAAATATTCAAATTTTGGTTTTCCCACATTCTTAAGAAAGGGAAGCTTTTTCTGAGTTCTATATGCAGTTTCACATCTTAAGGTACTTTAAATGGGTAATAATAGTACTTGGAGGGATCATTTTATAAACTGCTCCGTGTGCATGTGTCCTTAACCAAGGAATTTTATTTACAGACATTGTTAAAATAAACTCAAATTATGATATGATTTAAAGATTTATAGAATCATGACTAGAATTGTACCAGTATACCACTGGTATAGTATAGGACGAAATGCCATGAAATCTCTATTGTCCATGAGCTGATATACTGGTATACTCAAGATTCTTTAGTTTAATAATTTAAAACATTGCAACAAGTAACACTACTACTATAGAGAAAATAAAACAAGATATATGCTTTCGTATTTTGTTATAGTTATTTATAAACATATGTATACATATTTATAGATGTACAGTTGACACTAGAAAAACATAGATTCAAACTGTGCCATTTTACTTACACATGGATTTTTTAAAAATTTTTATTTATTTATTTGACAGACAGAGATCACAAGTAGGCAGAGAGAGAGGAGGAAGCAGGCTTTCTGCGGAGCAGAGAACCCGATGTGGGGCTCCATCCCAGGACCCTGGGATCATGATCTGAGCCGAAGGCAGAGTCTTTAACCCACTGAGCCACCCAGATGCCCCATTACACATGGATTTTTAAAAATAAGTACAGTACAGCACTGTAAATGTACTTTCTTTCTTTTTTTTTAATTTACATTTATTTGTTTATTTGAGGGAGAGAGAGAGAGAGCATGCAGGGGAAGAAACAGAGGGAGAAGGAGTGGGAGAAGCAGGCTCCCCACCGAGCAGGGAGCCCAGTGAGGGGCTAAATCCCAGGACCCTGTGATCATGACCTGAGCCAAAGGTAGACGCTTAACCAACTGAGCCACCCAAGCATCCCACCCTTCCCCACTTCTTTTTTTTAAGTAGACTCCACACTCAGCTTGGAGCCAGCTCAATGTGGGCTGGAACTTACACTCCTGAGATCAAGAGTCAGATGCTCAACTGACTGAGCCTCCCACGAACCCCTTTTTCTTTTATTTCCTAATAGCATTTTCCTTACTTCTAGCTTACATTGTTATAAGAATACAACATTTAATATATAACATACAAAATATGTGTGAATCAACTACTTATGTTATCATTAAAGCTTCTAGTCAACAGCAGGCTATTAAATTTTCAGGGAGTCAAAGTTAGACACAGATTTTCAACTGCATGGGGGGTTGGTGCCCTGAAAACCCCACATTGCTCAAGAATCAACTGTATATGATCCAGATTGAAATGTATTTGTACTCTTAAAGGTTAAACCACATAAAAATTGTGTGGCCTTCTTTTGTATTTAATAGTATAATATAAATGTTTTCTTAGGTCATTAAAATTTTTACAACGCTAATAATAATAATTGCATGAATATCCTTTGTTTTGAAGGGGTCAGGATAGGCCCCCCAGAATGTGCCACTTTGCCATGTGGATAATTTCGAGCTAAAGGCACTTGAGACCTTGTGGGCTCAAGAGAAACCTTGGCCTTCCCTTAATTACACAGAAGAATCTAAACTGAGGGTCTTTCCCAGAATAAGGATTATTAACAGAGTTAAATTTTATCTGAGTGACCCATCTGTCTGGTAGGGCAATCATCTAATTACCAAACATCTGCTCTTCTTACTGCTCTGTGAAATGCATTCTTTTCCTTTGAAATCCTGGACCTCTACCTAGCCTTCTTAATTCAGAATGACACAAATACATCATTTTGCCTAACTGTCTTTGGAATTTCCAGGTGTATGTGGATTCCCTGGACATATGCCTATTAAATTTAATTTTATCCTGTTAATTTTTTTTAAGTTAGTCTGTTTTGATTCTTAGTCCAGCTAGAAGGCTCTTTGAGGGAACTGTAATTCTTGCTCCCCAATAGTGTCAATGTATTGTATTTTCTTTACTCACTTTGCCTTTGCTATTTGGGGCTCCTATTATGATATATAATCTTGGAGAAAAGTCATTTCATTTTTATAGTTATTTGTATGTACAATAGCTAGTTCAAATATTATTAGGTGACACACCATTTAATTAAGATTTGCAAGTGCCATATGCTTTCTCAATATTCTAGTGATGGTTATTATTGTGTTTATGTCTTCATATATTATTTATTTTGGTTTTCCTTACTACATGAATACTTTTGGCTTAGGTATTATATGCACTTTTCAATATCTTATTTAATGTGTGCTCTTGCTATAAAAAGCATGTTTTTCATAGAAGACTTGAAGAATTTCACTAATTTTAATGTGTTTATGTGTGTCTATGAGAAAGAATTTAAGTGAAATAATGTATACTGATATTGGGTAAGGATATGAGGAGATCATATGGAAGGAGGAGGTCATATAAGGGTCATATGAGGAGGTCATATGGTCATATGGAAGAACTGTAGCAGGTGGCCTTTTAAATAATAAAATAGTTCCATGTGGTTTGTGCAGGAACAATTTGGACTTTGTTTTAAAATGTGTTATTTTTAACTTCCAGAAATTATTCTGAGAGCTTTTCCAGTTGAAATAAAACCTCTTGCCAGAAATGACTTAAAAATAAGAACTTATGTTTGGTCAAAATGTGGTCTTAAATTTAAAGAAGAAAATATTTTGAATGTGTATGTAGCTATAGTCCGAAGAGGAGCAGAATTTGCAGCCCCCAAATATGTCTCTGGCGTAAGGATTATTTTAGGCTGATTATTTTTAAGAAACAGCAGACAGGAAAAGCTCTGTAAAGTGAATAGAAGTTACCCTTTTGTAGGAGACATTTACATTTATAAGGAAAACTCCATTTGTAATGGTGTCTCCTTCACTGTACCAGGAAGAGAAAGATGACTAAAGATTTAGAAACCCTCATCAATAGGGAAGGCAAGGCCATAAATTGTGTAACAGCCTTACCCTTCCTTGCTGTGCTTTTCCTAATAGTGTCCCACAACTGGCTTCCCATCCACATCTTCTTTCATCTTTAGTTGGAGATGGCATTTAAGGTGGTGGCTTGGGTCACTTTGGGGAGTTAGTTTTCCTGGATATCTCCCATTATAGAGGACTTATACATGTTACTAAATTTGTTTGTGTTTTTTCCTCTTTTAAAAAAAAAATTGTCAGAAAGAGAGAGAGAGCATGAGCAGGGGGAGGGGCAGAGGAAGACGCAGGATCCCAGGTAAGCAAGGACAGCAATGTGGGACTGGATCCCAGGACCCTGGGATCATGACCTGAGAAGAAGGCAGATGGTTACCCAACTAAGCCACACCAACCTCCCTGTGTTTCTCCTCTTAATCTTTTATTTCAGGGGAGTCTCAGTTAAGAACCTAGAAAGGTAGAGAAAAATGATTTTTCCTCCCCTATAAGTCATAGTTTTCAACTCTTCTAAAGGCCTCCTACATGTCACAGAAAATGTCAGCTGTCTGTTCCAATACAGTATGGAATAATAGTTTCAATTAAACTGAAATTTAATCGATTTACAGATATAAGAAACACTGTTTTCTAACAAAGACATCCTTTTAGCCCCTTTAGGATTTGTAAATACACAGAAATGAGAAACCGGGTTCTATTTTTCCTTTGGCTGGGGGACAGTGATGGGGAAGAAGGAAGCATGTTGTTAAAATCATGAGTTTTCTTTCTGTTATGTGTGCAATCTTCCCTAATTGTAAGCAGATTATCTTCCAGGCAGCCCTTCAAGTTTTCTTTCATTTTTCAAGTTTCAAAGGGGATTGCTAAATCTTAATTTTATAATATTTGTTAAACAAAGTTACCCATGTAAAAACATTCTTGCCTGCTCCAGGAAACCAACAGATCTTTGGAGCAATGGATGCTCCAGAAACATTACATAGAAATTGCTGCAGAATGCTTTGAGCTCTTGGGAATCCATGTGCGATGCAAATCTGAAAATATTTAATATTTAACATTTAAAAGTAATTGCATCTTGATTACATCACTACTAATTTTATTCTGATAATTTTTCTAAGTAAGTGGACAGTGAAAAAGCAGTGTACATATAAGAAGTGTTATTTCTTGAAAAATATTTTTCCCATATAATTTTGCCCATAAATACAATTACGACAGCAAAATTACTCTCTGCTCCCCTAGTTCTTTATTTTCCTATTTTGCCGAGCATATTTCACCCATGCTTCTATTTTTAACACTTTTGTATCTGCTTTTTATGTGATTATCCTGTAAAGACTATTTAATTAACAGAATTTTGTTTTTCAACTTACTGAAAATTTATTTTATTGGCACATTATTTTACTACTAACAATTTCTATAAATTACAATGGTTCAAAAGTGTGGATAAATAAAGAAACAATATTTAATACTCTCTACAAAATACTGGAATTTTTTTACTTGTATATTCTATAATCTATGGATTCATTCTCAACAGGACAAAGGCAAAATTTTATAAAATCTGGATTGCTAATACCTAGAAAACTGTGGTAGGCACTCAGTAAGCAAGTAATCACCAACAAACCAACAGTGAGTTTACTCCCTCTACCACAACCTGGCTTTCTTTTCCCGTATCGCCTGCCTGTATGCCAAACAGTGTCAAATGCAGAAGTAGGACATGAGCATGAACAGAGAGCTCCAGAAGCACTCTAGTTCTGCACAAGGAACAGAGAAGGAAACTCCCCATCCTGGGAGATAATTTACAAATCAGATTTTTTTTTCTATTCCTCATTCATTAGTAGGGGAGGCGGCAGCCGCAGCATCAACCTTACAAGTCCCATGGAGTCCCAGAGAGGTTCAAAATCAAAGTCCCCTGATATTTCTGAAGAGTGTATTTCCATCTTACAGTTATAGAAATTAGGACCTGGAAAATCTGAGTAGACCAAAGTCATAGAAGGGGCTATTGAGGAATTGGGATCGTCACTCTATTTCTTCTGAATCTATATTTTCATCTTTTCTCTTTTTTGCTATTGTTGCATGAGATGGTTGTTTCTGTTTTTATAACTCTGATTTGAGATTTTACTGTTTTGTATCCCCCCCAGGGGAGAGTGATGATTAAGACATCCTTTTAGCCCCTTTATTAAAAGGGAAAAAATGTTCCTCTCATAAAAATTGTAATGGGTGTTATGTGGGGCTATGACATAAAGGTTAAGCTTCTCCGCCAACCCCATACATGCCTTCCTTTATATTCAGAGGTAGTGACTGTCTTGTTCAGATACTAATTGTCTCCTTAAGAAACTAGGAACATTTCTGGCGTAAATGTACCTAGTGGCCCAGATATATCAAATCTATTTTTATGAAATATAACAATTTGGAATTTTTGTAAAAACTTATTCTAGTCACGGATTGTTTATTTATATATATTGAAGTAAATAGTAGGGGTGTTTGCAAATTAAGTCATATCTGTGGAAGAATTACTTTAAACATGTCATTCCTTAGTGATCTGTTGTATTTTGACCAAATAGCTTTCAAGAAATCGTTTCTGATTAGTTAATTATCACAGGCATGTGTTTGATTTTTTAAAGTGTGTGACTAAAATTGAGATATCTAGCTTCTTATCCCAAAGTCTTTATTGTCGCTATTCTGTAGGACTTCAACATCGCTCTGTGGCTTATATTAAAATAAAGCAGATGGAGAAGTTATTTCACACACTCCTTGTTAAAAGTGTGATTTTGTAAATTTTTCCAATTATTCTTGCACTACCAATAATGATACCCCCTGAATCCTGTCCTGGATCTCAATTATTAGCACCATTTGTTTTACTATCCATACTCTACACATGACTAATAACATTCAGCATTATGGCTTCAGGTGTTATTAGGGAGTAATGCTCAAATTTATTGTTCTATTTTCCTGATATACTCAATACAACACAGTCTAGCTGACAGAAATTACATTATTGATGCTTTAAAAAATCTGTCTCATCTCATTTCTGATACAATCAAAAATTTATTCTTGCTTCTGAACATTAGTTTAATATACTTACCTTGTCTATGATTTTTCCTAGAAGGAAATAAAATTGCTCTTTCAACTCCACTATAAAAGGTTTGAGGTCATGCTTGACTTTATTCATCCTTGGAAGAACTATAAACAGTCTACATAAAATATTTGTGAAGATTTTACTCAAAGCAGGCTGTGAGAAAGCTTAGGACGTTTAGAAAATATCGCCTTGAATGGTCCACTTCTCTTTCTATTCTTAGCACTCTGATTTTGAATTGTGTATCTGCCAAATTATTGACACCTGGGATAAGATACTCAGATTTATGACTGACCCCATTTATTTATAAATCACTCTATCTACTTCATCTAGTACATCCTAACTACTGTGATTATCAATATTCAGTATATGTGTGAGTTATACTCGATGGCCAGTCTACCTTTTAGCTTTTCACACTTGTAATGTTTGTAACCCTCTAGGGTTTTAACATACCCTTTCTTCACAATTATATATTTGTGCTTCATATTATGCTTCATCTTTCTTGATTCATAAGCAAATTGGGCACAGCTAACTACTCTATTTGGTGAAATATTTTCTTTGCTTGGCTCACAGAGAACTCTCCTACCCCAGGACGTTCACCTACCAGTCTCTTTCCTACATCCTTCTCATCTTGCTAACTTTTAATCACTGAAATCTCCCAAGGCATTTTTGGTTTTTCGTCTTTCCTTCCTTTTGCTGTCTGTATCCACTTCCTTGTCAATCTTATCCAGTGTCATGAACATTGAACAGTATCTAACTAGATGATTACCACCATCCGGACCTCACCCTGAACTCCCACAGTATCAGACTACTTATTCAGTACGTCCATTTGCATATCTTAACATGCCCAGACAGCAAACACCTGTTCAAACCCTCAAAATATTCAGCATCTCAGTCTTCCCATTCCAGTAAAAGGCAGCTCTATCCCTCCAGTCATTCACACCAAAAGTCTTGGAATCATTCTTGTCTGCTTTGTTTCCTTCCTATCCCATATTTAATCTGTCAATAAATTCAGACTGTCTGCCTTCTGAAAATATATAGAATATACTCACATCCCACTGCACTGGTTCAAACCACAATCATCTCTGGACTTACCATATTGTAATAGCCCCGTGATTCCCCTGCCCCTTGCCTAATCCCTCCTTACTCTCAATATAGCATCCACAGTGTTCTGGGTTTTAATGAAATAAATTCATAGCTCCTCTGCTCAAAGTTCTGCAAATGACTTCCCAACTCTTTTTGAGTAAAAGCCAAAAATCCTTACAGTACTTACCTCTATGCTTGCCTTTCTGGCTTGCCAAATTCTAGCCAAATCAGCTTTCTGGTTGTTTCTCAAACATCCCAGTCTAGCCACACTTTTAATTTAAAACCTTTACATTTTCGGTTTCCTCTTCCAGGAATAGGAATAGTCTTTCTCCAGATGTGCATGGGAGAAATTCCATTAATCCCCTCAACCTCTTCAGTTCTTTGTTAGAATGTCACCTTTCTAGTGAAGCTTTTTTATTTTTCTAGTGAAACTACTCATTTAAAATTGCACCTCTGAAGTACTGTGTATTGTACTCATTATGTGTTTTGTCCATTCTCCTCAATTGGATGTAAGTTCCTTTGAGACCATGATTTCTAATTGCTTTTGTTCACTGCTGAATCCTAAGTTCCTAGAAGAGAAATTGGCACATCGTATAGAGAAATTGGCACTTTCAATAAACATTTGTTGAATGGATGAATAAATGAAATAATGCCTTTGGGCATATCCTTATACCATAGATTAATTTCATTTTCTAAATGTATTTAATTTATTCTTCATGTTCTGGTTACTTTCTAAAAAAAGTGTTAATTTTATTATTTCTCTGTTTTTATGAGATTGCTTTTAATAATTTTGTTCACATTTTCTACGTTCCTGATGACAAAGCTATGCAAATTGTAGCTTAAAAAATGGCTAAGAAGAAAATAATGGTCTTGTCTCTTAAATCTTAAATTTGCTTTAAAATGTGTTACTCAAAGCCAGGAGACAATATATTGCTAGCTCTTAGAAATGGGACATTCTCTAACATAATTAAAATGTTTGATACATTGTATGTATAGTAAATGGTATGAAGATCACTGTCATTCTTCTTAAAAAATGACTATTTAAATAGCTGATATATTTTTCATTTAATCCCCTAGAATATAGTCTGGGTTTTCTTGAGCTATTCAAGATAAATGATGTCAGAGATATAATTTAGGATAAATATACAATGTAAGCTACAGTTTAGTATGAAGTACTAGATGCAGACATATTTATAAACATATCACATACATTTATGAATATCAGCTCTTAGACATTGTTAAAAATGTAAATATTAATATAAATATTATAAATATAAACATCACTGTGAGAAAATATAGTAAGAAGAAGTAGCATTATGAGCATCTTGAAGACATAAGTATTTTTGATAATTTAAGAGATGTAGATGTAAGTCAAAGTGACATTTTATTAGAGAACCTAAAAAAATAGAAACCTTAAAAATCTTAAAAAAATAAAGTCATTTATAAGTCATTAGTAAAATTGAAAAATTTCATAATCAATATTCATTAAATTTTGGAATTACATATAAAGATAGAAGCTCTTAGAAACTACAGTGAATAAGAAGGTTGGCCATAAGATAAATATAAGTAAAATATAATGAATATATATTTTGAACATAAATATGAATATAAGTGAATATAAATATAAGAATATATGAATATAAATAAATGATGAATATAAATAAAGTACTTTTGGAATAGAGTAAGACACTTTTAACTGTATAACTTGACTGTAGTCAGTATTTTATTATTAGGTGGTCATAAACCTTTATAAATGCATTAGACCTTAAGGGTAATTTTTATATGCACTTTGTGTATACTTTTCATTTTATCTTGTATTTAATAACAATACATGCTGTTATAAAATATTCAAGCAATATAAGGTGACATACAATGGAAACTGAATATCCTGACTACCCATAACAAGCCTATTCCCCAGAAATGAAAACTGTCAATAGTTTGTTATTTAACATATTCAGTGTTCCAGAAGTACACAAATGTGCAACTATATATGTGGGCATATGCATATATGAGTGTATATGTGTGTGAATACCATGTTTAATCATTATTTGTAGCAAAAAAAGACAGAGTGTATAAATTGTTGTGCACCTTGGTTTTTCTTTTCCATTCAAGGTATATTTTAGAGATTTCTTTTAGCAAGAGCATATATAGAGCTACACCATTAGCTTTAACAGTGCCATAATTCATGTGAACAATTTATTTATGACTATAAAGTTTGTTTCCAGTTGTTACTTTAATATATTATAGATTATACTTCTAGGACTATACTTTATACTGGAATCTATAATGAATTAAGTTCTAGCTTTTAGATAGCAAGGTCCTCCCAAATTTGTATAGTGTTTTCACCCCATAAATCTCTTTTATATAATGTAAACTTTTAAGTTTTATTTAATCAAATTTGAAGTTTTTGGATCAGTTTCAATTTTCCAAAAAGTATTATTATCTAATTCATCTAACATGATGTAATCTAATTATATCAAAAGCAGCTTCTTTCATCTTCATTGAAAATCACTCCAAATTTCACTTGATAGACTTGAAAAGTTCAGTCAAATTAAATGCATAGGAATAATACAAAGCATATCTTTTGCTGGATTTGACCCTAGAACATATATAGTAAGTTCTGGAGCAAAAACTATGTATTTTAAGTAATTGAAAAAGAACTACACACAGAGCAATCATTTATGAGAGAGTTTAAAATTGGATATATTGAATGGTATATGTTCTGTAATCCTACCAACAAGTAGAGCATGTGGAATTTCAACGACACAAAACTTGATTTAAAATAAGATGATGCAGACCCACATTCTTATTTAAGTTTTCATTAAAAACATTTAATGAGTCTCACCAATGTCAGTCTCTGTGATATACCACTTGGGATCTCTCTTCAAGCCAATGCGTAAATGATTGTTCAACAATTTGACTTAATCATATATCATCTTCATTTCATCTTGTTTGAATATTATAAAAGACTGTTCTAACTAACATGGTGAAATTAAGATACACTGTATAAAGTGTCACTAAAGAAGTTATTTAGGACAAAGGAGACTATTTTGAGCATATACTTGGGCTGCCATATTTTACTTTCTAAAAATATCAAGTGTGTTGCTATAAAACCTGTAAAATATTTCAGGATCTTGGAATAGAGTTTTCTGAATCATAGAGAACACTACAAATTTATAATATAAAGATGGGGACGCCTGGGTGGCTCAGTTGGTTAAGCAGCTGCCTTCGGCTCAGGTCATGATCCCAGTGTCCTGGGATCGAGTCCCACATCCGCTCCTTGCTTGGCAGGGAGCCTGCTTCTCCCTCTGCCTCTGCCTGCCACTCTGTCTGCCTGTGCTCGCTTGCTCTCTCTCTTTCTAACAAATAAATAAATAAAATCTTTAAAAAAATGAATAAAATATAAACATGGATGTTCCACAAAAAATTAAAAATAAAACTACCCTATTATCCAGCAATTTCACCAGATCTTTACTCAAGGCTATAGAAATACTGATTGGAAGGAATACATGCACCCCAAGGTTTATAGCAGCATTATCAACAATAGCCAAATTATGGAAAGAGCCCAAGTGTCCATTGACTGACAGATAAAGAAGAAGTGGTATGTATATACAATGGAATATTACTCAGCTATGAAAAAGAATGAAATCTTGCCATTTGCAACAATGTGGATTGAGCTAGAGAGTATTATGCTAAGCAAAGTAAGTCAGTCAGAGAAAGAGAAATGCCATATGATTTCACTCATACGTGGAATTTAAGAAACATAACAGATTGGGGCGCCTGGGTGGCTCAGTGGGTTAATGCCTCTGCCTTCGGCTCGGGTCATGATCCCAGGGTCCTGGGATCAAGCCCCGCATCGGGCTCTCTGCTCGGCAGGGAGCCTGCTTCCTCCTCTCTCTCTGCCTGCCTCTCTGCCTACTTCTGCTGTCTCTTAAAAAAAAAAAAAAAAGAAACATAACAGATTAACATGAAGGCGGGGGGAAAGAGAAAGAGAGACAAACCAGATAACAGACTTTTCACTATAGAGAACAAACTGAGGGTGACTGGAGGGGAGGTGGGTGGGGGGATGGGTTCAATGGGTTATGGGTATTAAGGAAGGGACTTGTGATGAGCACTGAATGTTATATGTATATATATAAGTAATGACTAGCTAAATCCTATACCTGAAACTAATATTACACTGTATGTTAACTAATTGGAATTTAAATAAAAATTTGGAAGAAAAAAAAATAAAAGTATTTGTAAAAAGAACCTATAAAGTAAAATAAAATAAAATAGAAACATGTTACATCATTTCCTTTTTAATTATTCTGTGCTTCAATTTTTCTTTGATTATAATTATCTTTCCAGTATAGACAAAACAAACTAGATTATCTGTTCTTCTTTCTCTATGTCCTCCAATAATATTTCAATTTTTCCAGTCTGGGGATGTCAGTTTTACTTATTCTTCCACTCTTAACTAACATTTTCTCTGTTTTACTTTTACTTACTGTTTTTAAAATCGCATGACTGCTACTTGTTTAATAAGCCAAGCATAGCAAGATTTTATTTAAAAAGTCAATGATCTTCCCACAGCTTCCCTAAATCCCATTGCTCTGATTTGGGGTATTTTGACCTTTCATCATGTGTCCTTCCAAAATTTACTTACAAAAATGCAAACATGTAGAAAATTCATACAAAGTTATTATTCTCAAAGATAGAATCACAATATACTCATTGGTCTGCAACTATGTATTTAAACCTAAATATATGTAATAGATTTCCTATAGGAAAATATATATATAGACCTAGTTCATTCTATTTATAACTGCATAAAATTCCCTAGGTTGGATACATCATAAATGTTCAGTAATTCACTTTTCTCTCCTTCCACATATATTGGTGTGATATAATGCTGTGATAAACAACATTGTACATAACATGAGTACTTAATACTTATGAATATATTTCTAAAAGCGATATTGGTAAGTCAGCAGATTTAGGTATTTAAACTTTCCTGAGATATTTGTAGATTATTGATAAAAAGGCCTCATATTCCCAAAGGAAATTTACGCAAGCTTGTTGATCAAGCTTGCTAAACATTCATCTATCTAGACCTTTCAAAAATTTAGCTTTGGTTTATTATTCCTTTGTTTTAATATTATATGAACTTCAGCTTTGATAATAATTTCTTCTTATGCTTTATTGTTCTTTGTTCCTCCTTTGATCTCTTAAAGTGAATAGTCAACCCAATGATTTTTCAGTGTTTTTCAATAGTAATAGCATTAAAAAATGAATGAACCAAATAATTAAGAAGATAAAAGCTGGAAGTCATAGTCTGATTATATTTTTAAATACTATCCACCAACTTTTTGGTTAATAGTATCTTCAGATGCATGGTAATAATGTTATTAATTAGTTGATAATTTTTAATTTCAGTTTCTGATCCAGAGGTTACAGAGAAGACCATTTTTTTAAAAGATTTTATTTATCCATTTGAGAGAGAGACAGACACAGAGAGAGCACAAGCCAGGGATAGGCAGAGGGAGAGGGAGAAGCAGATTCCCTGCTTAGCAGGGAGCCCCACATGAGGCTCAATCTAGGACCTGGAGACCATGACCTGAGCCAAAGGCAGATGTTTAACCATCTGAGCCACCAGGCACCCCTACATAGAACACTATTACATACGTGCCAAGAAATAAAGGTTTTTGGTATTTTTTTCTATTATTTTCTGTCTTCAATTATTATCGGAAAATGTGACCAGTGAAATGTCTAATTTATTTTTAATTTACCATCTATACATGTGTATATATATATATATATATATGTTCCTGTGAATGTACATGTATATGTGTACATACATGATTTTCTGTTACTGTGTCATTAGTGTACCTTAAATAAATGTATAATTTTTGTAGAAGATCTGGAGCAACCACAACTGCCATACTGCTGGTGGGAGTGCAAATATGCCACAGTCCTTTTGGAGGTTTAATTATTTCTTATAAAATAAACATACATCCCAAGAGTTGGGAATTTTATACCTAGGTAAAAAAGGGACTGAAAAAAAAAATGACTTGTAAAAGATTTTTCATATTGGCTTCATTAATCATAGCCCCAAACCAGAAACAATGTAAATATCTATCCAGAGGAGAATTTTATGTTTGTATAAAAGAATACTGAAATGTTATCTGGCCATTTAAGAAAACAAACAAGAGATACATTCAAAAACATGGATGATTTTCAAAAACATATGTTTCAAAACATATGAAGGAGGCCAGATATAAGAAAGTATACAGTATGTACTATGTAATTTTATGTATATGAAATTCTAGAGTCATCAGTCTAATCCATGGTAATAAAAGTCAAAACAATGTTTTCCTCTTGAGGGCTGGGGATTGACCAAAATGAGGTGAAGTAAAACTTTCAATTGCTATTGAAATGTTTTATATCTTAGTTGGAATGAAAAATGCACAGTTTTATTCAATTTTCAATACTCAATGAATCATATGCTTAAATTATGTGTGCATTACAATATAACAGCAATATAACTTATTTAATATGTAACACATTTATTTTCAAATGTGAATTATAGTTTGTTCATTAATTTTTTTCTAATTACATACAAACTTTAACTCCACTTCAGGATCATCTGCAGACTCTCAGTAATTATGTTGTGTTACAATCCATGGCGGGCTTGGTTCTGAGACATTGCAGTAGTGTCAGTTTCTAGCCACTGATTTAACCCTTGAATTTAATGAATTGGAAATGTAAATAACTTCTCAAACCAAAAAGTTAACTACGTTCATATCTGTGTGTATATGTGTGTATGCATGTTATGTATATGTTAATATATGCTTGTGTATATAAATATACACCCACCAGAGAAACCAAAATAAAAAGGTATATAATATTAGGTATTCTTGTAGATGAGGAGAAATTGAATCTCTCATGTACTCCTCAAGGGCTAGTAAATTGGTACAACCACTTTAGCTAATTATTTTGCATTATTTACTAAAGCTATTATATATGTATATTATCATTCCACAACTTTACTCTTAGGAACAACCTTCAAAAATACATATATAGGGACCAACATATGTAATGCAGGATTGTTCTTAGAAGGATTTGTAATAGCCAAAAGTTGAAAACAACCAACATGCCCATGGGTAAATTTTGTTATATTATGAAGTGAAATTTTGTACATCAATGAGAATTAATGAACTATAAATACACTTAGGAAGTGAAGAAGAGTGAAAGAAGCCAACCACAAAATGTATACATTGTCTGATTCTATTTATGTAAAGTTCCAAAATAAGCTAAACTAATTTGTGCCAATAAACATCAATATTGTGCTTACTTTGGGGGGATATTGGCTGAAATGGGAATGATGGGAGATCCTAAGCCTCAGTTAATATTATATTTCTTGATTTAGGAGCAGATTAAATGGGTATGATGACTACATGCACTGCTCTGTATGCTAATTTTATTTAAAAACTAAATGAATAAAAGTTAAATCTATGTTTCTGTGAACCCATACAGCAGACTTCCCAATTAAGATCTTGCATATGGGCCTGGGAAAGGAAATGGAGAATTTGGTTAAGAGAGAATAAACAATTAATGAAACCTGTGAAAGTCTTTAAACAAAATAATGGACTAATTGAACAATCTACTAGGAATTAAGTAGTGTGATTAACAACTCTTTGTTCCTGAGGTTAAAAACCAACAAGTCATCATCTAACAACAACAAAATAAACAAACAAACAACAACAAAAACAACAAGGAAACAGAAGCTAACAGAGTGAGAGAGAGAGAAGACAAAGATGAAGACAAAGACCAGGGAGAAAGAGAGAGAGAAAAATAACTACAAGTGACTTGGCTCTGGTCTCAAAAATTAAAAGGAATAAATTCAAAGTAGCAGAACTCTTTTTGCCTCAAATTTGACAATCCATATTTTTAAATTTACTAAATTTAAGACATGTTTTTGTCTTCTTGGGTTTTTTTTTTGTTTGTTTTTTAAAGATTTTATTTATTTATTTGACAGACAGAGATCACAAACAGGCAGAGAAGAAGGCAGAGAGAGAGAGGGGGAAGCGGGCTTCCCGCTGAGCAGGGAGCCCAATGTGGGGCTGGATCCCAGGACCCTGAGATCATGAAGGCAGAGGCTTAACCCACTGAGCCATCCAGGCACCCCTGCTAAAGCCTTTTTTTTTAAATAATCAGTTCATTTTCCCATATAGTTATTTCTATTCTTAATACTTCTTAATATTAAACAAATCAGGAGCCCCAATTTAAGACCTTTTTAAGATGCACAGTTTATTATTAGTTGAGTTAAACCTTTTTCCATAATCTCTCATAAAAGTTTGCTCTCCTGTTTCTTCTGTCTTGAGTAACCTGCTTAGCATCATTTAAGAATTAGGTTACATTTTCTCCAGAAGATAATGAGGGGAATTTCCCAGGGAAATATTCTGTTACA
This sequence comes from Taxidea taxus jeffersonii, assembly GCA_003697995.1. Lineage (NCBI taxonomy): Eukaryota > Metazoa > Chordata > Mammalia > Carnivora > Mustelidae > Taxidea > Taxidea taxus. The sequence continues at coordinate 168,189 of ML106917.1, forward strand.
CTACAAACATTCTAAGGTAAAGTGAGTGAACGTTAACCCTGAGGGGAGAGTTGCAGGACAGACACTTTCAAAAAAACAACAAAGCTCTCACTAGTGGCTGGAAAGGAAGAGAGAAGACTTAATAATCCTAATAGTAAAGCTATTTTCATATGTTTCACAATAAATATTTTGAGTAACACTGAGAAAACACTAGTCATAAATAAAGTGTTTTAATGGAGCATGGAAGTGATTAATGGGGAAAATAATTTATTTTAGAAATCTTAATATGTACAAGCTTTCTAAACATAAAATGATAATGAAGAGCTGCACAGTTTGATATTTTCCTCCAAGAAGTTATGCTCTTTAGCTATCATTGGAGAACTTCTTCATGAAGTGGTTACCAAACTCTTCATGAAATACTTAGAACATAAGTACCTCGTGAACTTTGGAGAAAGTGGTCCCTCATACACTGAAAATCTGATTGCTGCAAGGGACAACATTAAGTGACAGGTGCCAGGGTGGCTCAGTGGGTTAAGCCTCTGACTTCAGCTCAGGTCATAATCTCAGGGTCCTGGGATTGAGCCCTGCATCTGGCTCTTTGCCCAGCAGGGAGCCTGCTTCTCCTTCTCTCTCTCTGTCTGCCTCTCTGCCTACTTGTGATCTCTCTCTGTCAAATAAATAAATAAAAATTAAAACAATAAAAAAATAAAGTTAAGCAACATTATAGAAGAATCAACAAATATAATCATAATTTTCAAGCTGAGTTTTTATGAGGAGCTCTTAGTAGTGTCACAGGGCCACTGGAAAGAATGACAGCAACAGGTAAAGTGTATTACCCACACAGGTATGTATTTGCTACTGAATAACCATAGAGAACAGTCTCCAAAATCATTTTTGACACATAATATATGTATATTTAGCATATTTTATTTACTTAGCAACACCAAAAAATAAAAGATAGATCATATGATAGTGGCAGGTTTATTTTGGTGATTTATTTCACATTAGCTGATGACTAGCTCCCATTTTAACTCCATTTTTTAAGATTTGATGAGTTTGACTATTGAAAAATCATATCTGATGTATATTATCACTTAAGATAGTGACACCAAAGTTTATTAGCAAAAAGAAAAATAGAGTTGTGGGGAAATCCCTTACAAGTAGAGTTCAATCCATTTATTATTAAATTCTAAAATGTTATCAATTTTACAGAGCTACTATATATGTGTTCTTTTTCTCTTTAGGATTCTATTTATTTGAGAGAGAGAGTACACACATGGGAGAGAGTATGATGGGAGGGAAGAGTCAGAGGGAGAGGTAGGAGAAGGCTACCCACTGAGCAGAGAGCCCTATGAGGGTCTCAGTTCCAGGACCCTGGGATCATGACCTGATCCAAAGGCAGACACTTAACCAATTGAGCTATTCAGGCGTCCCTGTATGTGTTCTAAAATGTATTTGGTGTTATAATTCCTAAGTACAAACTTGATTAGGAATATTTTGTAAAGAACTTAAAATAAAATCTTGTAAGCCCCAATACACATCATCCTTGGGGTGATTCTTTTTTAATTTGCTAAAGGATATATTTTCAGATTGAAACGTTAGGTGTTCAAGGTGACTCCAGAAAAGTTACATTCCAAATATGCTTGTCATTCACGGGTGATTCAAAATTAAACATCATTTTATTCAGTACTAAGATTATGTAGTAATGTTTTAGAACTCTTAGAATTTTAAATGCTTTGAATTTTCATTCCCTGATATGTTCTGGAAAGAAATTTAATTTTTAATATGGATGGAATAATTGAGAGAAAATCTGGAAGGGCTTTTTTGTATGCTACTGCAGCTTTCATTTAAGAGGAAAACTAAGTCTCCTTGAAAACTAGCACATGATGGGGTACCTTCTATCTTCAACTGAATATTAATATGCAAAACACAAAACGAAATGCACTTAACTTTCCTTGTGTTATCATTCAAGCTAATAGTTCCCCTCAAATTCTAGTAATCAGTGTATCAGCAATATCCTGGGTATATGATATTCAGTCAGGTTTGAACATTTCCCTACTTAGTATTTATAAAGGATCTCCGGGGAGGGGTATGTCCAAATTAAGTAGTTTATAAGCCATCATCATTGTCTTGTTGTGTGGTATTAGAGTCTCTTTTCATTTGTGTAATTGTAAAAAAGCTTCTTTCCTGTTTTTTTATTAAATAAACTACTTGGAAAAATTAGGATTTCAAAATTTTTTCCTTTAAGAACATTAGAAATACCTAACTGAAAAATTAAGCTAAGCTCAGTATTCCCCCCCCTTTTTTTTCTCTTTTTCTTTTAGAGAGAGAAAAAGAGAGAGCACGGGTTGGGGGAGACAGAGAAGGAGAGAGAGAGAGAAAGAGAATCTTAAGCAGTCACCACGCCTAGCACAGAGCCTTGATGCAGGGCTTGATCTCATGATCCTGAAATGATGACTTGAGCCAAAATCAAGATTCAGAGATACTTAACTGAGCCACCAGGCATTCCAATTGCTCTTAATGCTCTAATGTTACTTTTTAAAGGAATATGTGCAAAATTATTGTTTTATTTATTTATTTATTTATTTATTTATTTATTTTAAGATTTTATTTATTTATTTGACAGACAGAGATCACAAGTAGGCAGAAAGGCAGGCAGAGAGGTGGGGGGAAGCAGGCTCCCCGCTGAGCAGAGAGGCAGATGCGGGGCTCGATCCTAGGACCCTGAGATCATGACCTGAGCTGAAGGCAGAGGCTTTAACCCACTGAGCCACCCAGGTGCTCCCCAATATTATTGTTTTAAAGAGTTTACTTAATATATGAACTTTCCATGTTTATGTATTCCAAACCTTTTTACTTTCTATACTTGGCGAATAATTGATAGATACAAATACTCAATTTACATAAGCAGTTATTCCAGAGCATTTGGTGTATTGAATCTTTAGTTCCATTCAAATATCTGACCTTAGACCAAGGGGTGAATATAGCAATGGAACAAAGGAAAATTTTAACTTCCAATGGGCTCATAGTCTAGTAGGGAAGATTAGATTATCAACAGCTCTAATAGTATGTGATAGAGAGTATAAAATTCTGGGTAAGCCCTTATGTGGTACTTGTCTTGACTCATAATACTAAATACCCAAGTTTCATATCCTCCTCAGTTGTTTTTTTTTTTTTAATTTTCACTAAGACTTTTTATTTATTTATTTTTAATTTTTTTAATTTATTTATTTGAGAGACAGAGATCACAAGTAGGCAGAAATGCAGGCACAGAGAGAGGGGGGAAGCAGGCTCCCTGCTGAGCAGAGAGCCCGATGCAGGGCTCTATCCCAGGACCCCGGGATCATGACCTGAACTGAAGACAGAGGTCTTAACCCACTGAGCCACCCAGGTGCCCCTCATTAAGACTTTTTAAAAAGATACATTATAGGGCATAATGACTTTGCATACATTTGTATTGCCCTCATTTTATCAAAATCCTGGTCTGTTTTATACCTCAGCTAACCCAAACAATGGTTTATAAAACATTCCCAGACAACTACCTTGTCTTTTGAAAGGTGTATCATCCAGACAGAAAGCATGGTACATGACCATTATTAAACCAATTATTCTGTAGAGCATGATGAAATATATATATTTAACTTCCATTTTCTAAACATTGGGGAAAGTTTCCTTTTCCCATCAGAAATTCCATTGTAGATTTCATATCCAAATACTTACATTTTCCTTCCCTTCTGGACACCCAAAAAATATAAAAAGGAAAATGAAAAAAAATGGAAAAGATAAAAAGGGAAATGAAAGCTCACCATTTAGATTATCCCCACAGTTTCTATACCAACTTTGTAAAAGCCTAATTGTGAATTCTGCTTGTATTAATGCTACAAACTAGGTATCTTGCTTGGTGTTACAACGAGCAAAAGAAGAGATTGACAGTCCACCCTAAACACAAACTCATTCTTGTTTAAATCTCTTGGAGTCTATTGGAGGCCAGAAAACTGACATTCAACCATGCATGATTTTTATGTAAAAGACTGAGCTTTTTTTTTTTTTTTTCTGAAAATATCAATAAACATCTGATGAGTTAATGAGTATATGCCACTTTATCATAAGGAAAATAGCTGTAGCTCAATTTTGGGCCTACATTCTAATATTAATAAGAAGGTTGGTCATGTAACTATATGATAGTTACTTTGAAGTTTCACATAAATTTGACTGGAAACCATAAAATGTAAAAACAATGATGAAAACTCTATTTTTTTAAGGTGGTCTGATAGGTTCTAATGCTATAACTATTATAATTAGCTTTTCTGAAAGTGTTTTTTCCCAGCCACTGGAAGTATTCAACCAGGAGAAGGTAGGCCTAGTAGCCATGTAAGAAGGCACTCCAATAGTAAATGTGCAATTATACTAGATAATATTTGAACGTCCTTGCAACATAAGCATTTTACAATACTTCGAAGACTTCATGTATAGTAGCGGTAGGTTTTCTTTATTTGTGCAAAATATTAGGCTATTGACAGTTTTCTTAAGATGGTGTTTTTTTTCTTTTTGTTTGTTTTTTAAACTATCTTCACTTATCGGATAGAGAACTAAGAAATTAACCCGGAGAACTTTCCTCAAGTCTTAAAGATGAGTTGATAATAGTGGACAGAACCTAATTACAAGAGAGGAAAATAATGGCAAACACAGGTAAATCTGATGAATATAGAACCTGAAATTTAGTAATTATGCTTTGGCTTAAGATCAGTATTCAGGAGTACATAAGATTTGTATTAATTATCTCTCAATTATTTGAGACAAAATCAATAGAAACTAAGTTGAGGGAGAAAGCTAATGAGAAAAAACTGCAAAATTTTAATTACCCCATAATGATAAATGGCTTTCATTGTAGATTACCATTTGTGGTGTTTTTTTTTTTTTCCTTCATTCTATAAATTGTATTTAAAGTTTCTAAAAATAACTAGTTTATAAGTGAAAAGTTTAGGCAAAGCAATTATTTGGCATTACAGCTTACAAAACCAAAAAGAATGAGTTTGTGTTTAAGTAACACAAAAACTTCCTGAAATCACAAAAATCAATCAATCGATACAGATCAGGTTGTGACCATTTGGCTAAATCCGTATAGAAATGTACAAGTATGTATCATGCTTCTTGCCCTCTTAAGAACTTATAATTCATTTAAGTCAAAATGATCAAACATAAAAATAATGAAGTAGTTACTGTTAAACAGCATATTGTAAACTTTATTTATCATAAGAAATGCCTGCAAGTAGCACCACAACTATCATGGGAAGATAGCATGAAACAATGGAAAAAACAAAAAGCAGACCTTGAAATCAGGCAGAATTGGGCTTAATTTCTCCTCAACCTATTTTGTATCTGTTAAGCACAATCTTTTTTTTTTCTTTTTGCGCATAATCTTAACGATTTGGAGCTTAAATTTCCCAGCTGTAAAATATAGGTGCTATCTTCAATTTCAGTTGTTGTGAGATTGACTTTACACACAAAATACCAAGTGTCTACTACCCAGGGGTGTTTTTGATGTTGTTACTTTATGACAACACAAAAGATTTTTATCTTAGGGGTGCCTGGGTAGCTCAGTGGGTTAAAGCCTCTGCCTTTGGCTCAGGTCATGATCCCAGGGTCCTGGGATCAAGCCCCACATTGGGCTCTCTGCTCAGTGGGGAGCCTGCTTCCTCCTCTCTCTCTGCCTGCCCCTCTGTCTACTTGTGATCTCTGTCTGCCAAATAGATAAATAAAATCTTAAAAA